>ML263981.1:5265-32638 GCA_005239495.1 Nicotiana undulata | reverse complement strand
CCCCCCCCCCCCCCCAAAAAAAAAAAGCACCAGAAAAAATTATGGACTAAAAACTTGTTAAGTTCTTCTGTGTTTCTTTTTGTTTTCTGTACATGAGATATTGCTGGCAATGCTTTCATTCCATTCATCATTTGATAAAATGAAAAAAAAACATGGTAATTTTTCTCTCTGTGAGAACAATTGGGTAAACTTTCTCCAAGTTAAATTTTCTTGATGAAAGGAGACATTTTCTACCAGCTTCTGGAGACGCCTTACCTAGATTTGCTTATAAGACTGATTCATTCTCCTTTACTGCTTTAGGTAATTAATATCTCATCCCCAAATACTCCAGGACTACGCCAGCTTCAGGGAAGAAAGCAGTTGAAGGATCTTGTGAAGAAGGTTTTTGCCTGAGATGTTGCCTTTCTGTTTGTTGTAATTTATCTCTGGTAATATGTGTCACCATTTTGTCAAGTACTAGATTAAGTCCTTTCAGTACATTTATTTAGGTTCAAGCAGCTCGTGATGAAATGCAGTGGGGTGAGGAAGGACCTCCGCCTTTACTTGTGAAAATTGCTCCAGATTTGTCTAAACAAGATCTTGAAGATATTGCAGCGGTATGGAAGCTTTTCTACTCATGTAAACTAGCTTGGGGTTGAGGCGTAGTAGTTGTTGATTTTGTTCTTATGGCTTGTTTGCTTTGTACTATTGTAGGTGGCTGTTGCTCTTCGTGTGGATGGACTGGTACATTTTGAAAGAAGAACTTTTAGTATTCTTTTTCGTGTTATTTTATTAGTAATTCCTTTAGTGTTGGACTTCGAGCACTTTGGTGTTGGGAGATTCTTGATGACATTATCTAATTTGTCTGACTGCCTATCCAGGAAAAAGGGGGGGGGGGGGGAACTAATGACATCGAGCCTATAGTGACAAACTGTTTGTTCCATGTAGAGGTTCGCTGTTTAATATATCCTCAAATAATCATTAAAATCCGGAAGGGGAGCATGGGAGCAACGGTGAAGTTGTATCCGTGTGACCTATAGGTCACAACTTCGAGTTGTGGAAGCAGCCACTAATGCTTGCATTAGGCTAGGCTAGGCTGTCTACATCACACTCCTTAGGGTGCAGCCCTTCCCCGGACCTTGCGTGAATGCGGGATGCTTTGTGCACCGGGCTTCCCTAATCATTAAAAGCCGAGCAACTCAACTTTGAAAACCAAGGACCTGCTTGTTATATGGATGATTATGTCATATCTTCCAACTTGGCGGCACCCTGCTTTTGTGGCTTTAAAATCCATGATTTTCCTGTGCCGTGCGTTTGTGGGTAACTTTACCCAGCTTTCATTGACTGTAGTAAATTGCTCTGTTAGGTTTTAGGAATTTGGGGTGTCTAAGTTAACTTGGTTTCCCACCTTTCACTGTATGAGAAAATTGGTTATATCTCATGGATGGATTGCTTTAGTTCAGTTTTTACTGTGCTACAGCATCCCTTCTGGGAAGATATAGTTTTGACTGTGATATCTGCATTTGCAGGTGTAGGCTTAAACGTAGTCAAGTTTTAAGGGTGTCTACTTCATCCTACCAAAAATCTCAAGCTTTCAGGGCGTAAACTTTTCTGAACCGATCTAATTGGTCAAATTATCCTCTCTATCTATAGACTTCTAAGTTTCAAATTGTATCCCCGTTGGTCAAATTGTTCCCCACTATCTGAAGCTCGAAATTGTTTCCAAAGTATTTCATCAAAGGAATCTTGCATTCCCTCCATTTCCTCGGACTCTTTCTTGGTCACTACTATTTGATAATTATGGCGGTTTTGTTTTTGGTTTAAATGAAATCCTTTCATTTGTCACATATTTGTGTATTTACTTGGAGGCCTAGAGGGATCCCAAGACTGTCTTCATAGCATTAATTATGGAGTCATTCTTGGAGCTTGCAATGTACCCTTATGCTTCCTTATCCTCAAATCAATGGTGGACATAACATTCAACTTTCAACAATCTTGAAATCCTCTAATTGTGGCTTCCTGTTTGTTAAAGCTACTTACTGATCAGTTTCAGTCCTGGACTTGTTATTGATGGTAGCTTTACTTTCTATCTAGTGACAAAAGTAAAATTTCATTTGTTACAAATAATTTATAGAGAGATTTGGAAGTTTGTGTTTATCTGCAAACAATTTGTCTGAACCTTGTATATTTATGGATACATGCCAGTTAGACTGTCCAGCATCAAAATGACAGTCACTTCAGTATCAACTAGAATAATATCAGAAATAACTTGAAGAAACTGCTAAGAGTAGGGGAAGTTGTCCTCTTCTGGTCCGAAAATTTAATAGCTACTATCATGGCTAGCAGGAAGGGCTTTGTTAAGCGAAAGGGAAGGTTACATGTAATGCTAGTTTACTTGTTCACTGTTGAGGTTAAGATATTGGATTGATCTGAAGAATAGCTTATAGTTACAAGATCTGCCGCCTCATCTACTACAACTCTTATTCCCACTGATGATAAAATATATTGTAAGGTAGTAGCCAAATTTAGGTTAACATTAATTAAATAATAGTTTTGACAGAAAATATGCAACTTACAAAATATTTAAATTGTTGAAACGTGTGGCTATCTCGTCTAAAATCTTAAGTTGTTAGAGAGCACACTTTTATTTACTTAATTATATCTTCAACAAGCCTTCTCACATGTGCGCCTTATTCTTTTTCATGGCCAAACACGTGAAATTCTTATTACTAATTAGTAACAGTGAGACTTGAATCCAGGACCTTTGCCTACTCTTGTACCATCTTGAAGTGTGTGACCATCTCATCTAAAAGCTTAAGGTATTAGAGATAGCACATTTTTGGTTACTTAATTTTATCATCAACACTATGAAGCTTGACATGCCTTAACACTTTTCCTTCTTTTTCTTTATTGTTGCCAACTTGGATGGTGCAAGCACCTTTCATTTGTATTATGTACACAAATATGACTTCAGTGCGTGCAAAACTATAGATGTTCTAAGTGAAATAATAGGATACTTCTGTATAACAAGATTGCAGGGAAAATATGGCGGACTAAGGGAGATACATTTTTGTCCTTTTTATAGTTGGAGGAGCAAAACTATTTATTAAAATTTGTAGAGTTCGGGGCTGGGAGGACATATGAATACAGTACAAGGAAAAGGATACATGCTATGACGTTTTTTTTGGGAACCTCGGATTGGAGAACATTCTGACACAGAGAACTGGATCAACTGGTCACTTATTCTATGATATTCACATTTGAACTGTTAGATTTTGGCTTTTTGTAGTATAATGTATCAGGATTATCATGAAACTGACACCAAGGTGGTGCCAATCTCCAATAATAAGAAATATTGATGTATTAGCAACCAAAAAAGGGGAGCGAGAAACAAAGCTTTCTTATCTGGATACTGTAATTTCCTCCAAGTAGTTATATATGCCTCGTGGTTGCTCCAGGATCAAGCT
This sequence comes from Nicotiana undulata, assembly GCA_005239495.1. NCBI lineage: Eukaryota > Viridiplantae > Streptophyta > Magnoliopsida > Solanales > Solanaceae > Nicotiana > Nicotiana undulata. The sequence goes on along the minus strand of ML263981.1, from coordinate 29,192 downwards.
TAAGCATCAAGTAAAGTGGGAATTGAAGTTCTTACGTGAACCATTTCTTGTAAAAATAATTGTGGCATTGACATTGCTTCAAATGCTAAGTTTGTATCCATGGAGAAATAACTATTGGTAGGAGCATTCCTCCCCCCATGTCCACCCTACTCCTTAAAAGAAAAGAAAGCAGAAATAGAGATATGGGTAGCGAGGTTTATGTTCTCTTCTTTTTTTTCATGTTTGACCTCCGTATTCCGCTAAAATGTTTTATTTTTTAACAATAAATACCAACATCATATGTTTGATGGTTGTAGATTATATCAAATACTACTGTCCAAAGACCAGACTCCATAAGTCAAAACCCTGTGGCTCAAGAAACTGGTGGCTTGAGTGGGAAGCCACTCTTTGACATGTCAACAAATATACTGAAGGAGATGTACGTTCTGACTAAGGTATGTTCTGTTATCCCCTTATATAGAAATTTGTGCAAGCTGCTGTGTCGGACTTGATGCGACAGATAACCTCAATATGTCTGTTCTAACAGGGAAGGATTCCTCTGATTGGCACTGGGGGTATTAGCAGGTACTCCACTCCCTTGTCCATGATTGTAACAAGTAATAGCGTCCTTGATTAGATTTTGTGGTATCTACTTAAATACTTGTATTATGCATTTCTTGCAGTGGCGAGGATGCTTACAAGAAAATTCGAGCTGGTGCCACTCTTGTTCAGCTTTATACAGCATTTGCATATGGAGGTCCTGCACTTATCCCCGATATAAAGGTATTGGTATGAAGTATTTTGGAGTTCTGAATATCTATAATATATTCTTTTTATTTTGTTTCTATAAATATGTACAAAGTATAGTAAAGATGTGGTACAAGATAGTACACCCTGATTCTAACAGATATCTGGGCATACATTTCATTGCATTTCGATCACGGGACTAAGGCTGATTTTTGAGTTTCCATGAACGAGATGCCAGAGAATTTTTGAAATGCATGTTAGGACCTTTCTTTTTTTGCTATTAGTTTATTTCTTTTTTCTTTTGGGGTCGAATTTTTTTTTTGGCTAGTATTCACTTAAAAAGTTTGTCCATAGAATAATGATTAGGTAGGGTGTAAGAAAGGAGAAATCTTTTCTATTTTCTTCGGGCTGGGGAAACTGCAAGGGACAACGGGGCCAGTGGAGGAAGAGGGATAAGGGATGAAAGGTTAAAGATATACCCTTGGGATGGGTAACAATATTAAGTCTCAAAATATTTATAAGAAATTTAAGCATCCGTTTTGCTTTTATACCATGCACAAGGTATTAGGTATATACCATGTGTGTGCAAATCCACCGAACTAAAATACAACCACACAGAGGACTGATAATCCATCCCCTGTTTCATTATACTAGAATGACATCAAGCATTAGATGAATTAATCCAAAAGTATAGCTCCCTGTTTAGTGGTTTTGCATACTTCCTACCCCCTTCTTATCGGATGGGGTGGGTGGGGGTGAGGGGTTGGGTGGGGGAGGAGGGGTTGTGTGCTGCAGTTTCTCTGGGGGACTTCACCGACATTATGTTGCATACTATTTGGTGTTTTTAACCTGGGTATTGGCATAACTTGTAATCGCTTCTCTTCGATTTTACTTCATGAGTATTAGTGATTGCAGAAGGAAAAAATGCACATTCTACTCCAATTTAATCATATTTGAGATTAGACTATTGCTATTGATGCAAGCTGCTTAATCCTCCGCAAGCCTATTTGTTACCTTTTTCCTACTCTTGTTTGCAAAAGAGAGACATATTCTGCTCATATCTTGCGACTTGCTATGATGTCTTCTTTATTGCTACTCTTGTTTGTAGATGAGTGAACATTCTGCTCACATATTGCAACACTCTCTCTTTCTGTAGGATGAACTTGCTCGTTGCTTAGAAAAGGATGGTTATAAGTCAATCAGTGAGGCTGTTGGAGCAGACTGCAGATAGTAGTAGTTGATATACTAAACCAGTCTTTTGAGTTTGAGGGGCAGAGCACATTTTTGCCACTTATAATAAATGATATTTATGGTTTCCTCCCATGTGGCGTCATATCATTTGCTTCGTAATTTGTGATGTCTTCCCAAATTTTAGGATTACTCGAGGCAGGTGACCCTTATTTTTGAAATGTAATATAGGAACAAAATTTTGTATCTTTGGTTGAGTTTTTTCTTGATATGGTATTAAATCCACACAATACTAAGTGAAAGGAAATGGTCAATTCTTGCTCATAGTTACTCTTTATTTTACTTGGCTTTCCTAGTGCTTTACAGTAGCAAAATTGATATAATTGCATTAACCGTTGATAACAACATGATAGGTGTCCGAGAACTACTAAAGAAAAATTAAGAAATGTGCTGAAACTAAAAGAAAACAATTAAATAAAATAAAACGGAAAATTAAAGATGGATTGAATTCAAGAAAGAGTTTCTTGAATTCAAGAAGTCTATTCTTGAAGTTGAATCCTAACAACAATAATTAGCTGACGAAGAATTAATCGCCTTTGGTAGAGATTTAAAAATAAGAGATAGATTGTGAAAATCCGACCCTTTAAAATAACAAGAATAACAATAAGCCTAAGCTTATCACATTTCTTGAATACCTAGTGTGAGCATGTAATTTTTAACTTATCATATACTCCTACAAAATTCAATAAATAAATTAGTTTTATCATTTTTTGTTGAATTTCAATGTCTATGTGTAAGTTATTTGCATTGTATGATCATAATTCATCCTTTAAAATTTATAAAATATAAAATAATAACAAAAATAAAAACATTTTAAAACTTTTATTGTTTGACATAATTGGTTTTGATAATTAGTTTGCATAATCTAATCCTTTTTACTAAGAAAATTGCGAAACTTGCCTTTAAATAATTAGGGGGTATTAAACTAGCAATTTTACTTTTTACTTAACTCATTAATTAACTTATAATTAGATTAAATTAGTTTAAAACCTATAAATACATTTTTAGAATTTTAATTAGAATTAATTTAATTGATAATTAACCTAAGCTTGTTAAAAGAGGCTAAAATTGGACCGGGCCATTCTAAGCCAGGCCCAAGTCCTCTCGAACATCCATCTGCCCAACCCAAATCTCCTACCCGTCCAAACACCCCTTAAGCCAAACGACCCTGTTTCAGACCCCTTCAACCCCAACCGTTGGATCATCTTGATCCAACGGTCCCGAACTCCCCTCCTCATAATTATAAAACTGTCCAAACTTACCCCCTACCCCTCATTTGCCAAACACATAACCCCCTGTCTCCCCATCTCTCTCTTGACCTCACCGGCCTCCGCCGGTTTCCGCCCATCTCCGCCGAACGGAAATCGCCTACGGGCGGCAGAACCACTCCAAACCGTCCCAAATTGTACCAAATACTCCTCTCCTCCCCCTCAATCACCTCCTAACATCCATTCCTCCGAAAACCCCACAGAAATTCACTAATTTTGGATCTAAGAAACTAAAACCCTAAAAACTTGACTCCAGCCGATTCCAGAAGCAACAATGACTCAAACCTACATGAGTCGATAGCTCTTGGTGAGAGATATCGATTCATGTGGGTTTGGACCATCTCCAAGCCCCACCGGAGTCCGACCAAACTCCGACGAGTCACCGGAATCCGGCCAAACCCCTCTAACTGGTACCCCCCTTTTCCCTTCTATGTCTTTTAGTTACTTTCAGATTAAAATCATGTTTGCCCTATGTATCACTGATTTTCTATTTTTCTTTTAATTATTTCATTATCTCCATGCATGTCTAAATAACTAAATTAATAACTAATGAGAGTTTTCATATTGTTCTTGATTAGGTAAAAGGGTAAATTCTAATTTAAGATTTATGACCCTTTAATGTTAGGTTCTCTGGATTTTTCTTTTAATTTTTTTCCTTGTTATTTTCTGTGTTACTTAAAGAAAGTTAATCGATCAACACTTAATATGAACTTACATGTTAGGTTGATTTAGGTTAACCCTAATCCCATTACTCAAATCCCAACCAATTAGTCTAGTCACTGCTATGCATGATTTATTAGGGTATCTGCCTTTTCTTTTATTGTTTCTGAATGATTAGATTTGGTTGCTATCGATTGTGTATTAATTCAGGAATTCCTGACTTTTCTGGACTTTAATCATTGTGTAGTTGTTTTCCACTTAGTTTGCTGGCTAGTTTTTTCTTTGGTCCTAAGTTAATCACCTTAGGTTCATGTACCCCTTTTCCCTTATTGTAACGACCCGGTCCGTCGTTACGTGAAACCTGCATTATAATTATTGTTATTGACTTGTTATAGATTAGTTATACTGTATTTGATGTATTGGAGTTGATAGGCTTGAAATCGAATGGTTGTAGTGAGAGTTCAGTCAATTAGCCTTTAAAAATAGCCTTAAAATGAGAAAAGTCAACTAAGAGTTGACTTATGGGTAAACGGCTCCGGAATGTGAATTTTATAACTCGAATAGCTTCGTTAGGTGATTTGAGACTTAGGAGTGTGTTTAGAATAATTTTATGATGTCCGGTGTAGCATTAGGCTTGAATTGGCTGAAGCTAGTTTTTGATGATTTCCGGTCGACAGTGGAAAATAGGCTATCGGGGTCGGAATGGAATTACGACAGTTGGAGCAGGTTCGTAATGTTATTTTGGACTTTTCTGCAAAATTTCAGGTCAATCGAAGTTGATTTGGATAGTTTCGGCATCATTGGTGGATTTTAGGAATATCAAAGTTCTTAGGCTTGAATCCGATGAAAATTTGGTGTTTTGATGTTAGTTTTGGTGTTTTGAGAGTGCAACTAAGTTTGAACGATGTTATGGGACGTTTTGGTAAGTTTGGAGTGATTTTAGTGAATCTGCACATTGTTGTTGCTGGTGTTTTCGCACATGCGGAAAGGGAGCCGCATGTGTGGTTCCGCAGGAGCGGACTGGGCTCCGCAAGTGCGAGATTTGGCTGAGTGGGGAATGGTCCGCAGGTGCGAGGAATTTGTCGCACCTGCAAGGTCGCAGGTGCGGAAGGTGCATCGCAGGTGCGGAATTGGGAGACTTCAGGGGAGATCGCAGGTGCGGAAGGAGCATCGCACCTGCGAAGCCGCAGGTGCGAGTAAGTAAGTCGCAGGTGCGGAAATACCTGTTCATAAAATATAAAATAAACCATCCGCGACTTAAACCTTATTTTTCACCATTGTTGTACGGAAAAGAGCTCTTGGGGACGGATTTGAAGAGGGAAATCCTTGTTCTTCATTGTGGTAAGTGTTCTAGTCATTAAAACTCGATTATGGGTGATTATAGAACATAAAACCAGTGTAAATTCATGGAAAATCAGTAGAAAAATTAGGTTTTAGGGCTTGAGATTATGAGACCTTTAGGGGTCGATTTGAGGGGTCAAACGAACTCCGATTTTGGTATTCTTTATATGTACAGACTCGTGAGAGGACGAAGAATAATTTTGTATAAGAATTTCTGAGTTTCGGGACGCGGGCTCAGGGGTCGAGTTTTGACCGGTTTCGGATTTTTGAGCTAAATTTGATGTCTTTCAATTGGAATTCGTTCCTTAAGCATATATTGATGATAAAAATCTGAACTTGGTAGATTTGGAGCCTTCGGAGGTTGATTCGAGAGGCAAACGGGTTGCGGAGTAGTTTCGGGCTAGTTTTGAGGTAAGTAATGTCTTTAAATCCTGTCCTGAGGGTATGAAACCCCGGACTATGCACCCTTTCACGGGTTTTGAAATGAAAAGGTTGAAACTTTGGAGATACATTCATTACTTAGGTGACTATTGAGTCGCGAAACGGCTTTTAAAGCTTATTTCCAATAGTACTATATATACTTGATATGTTTTGGGCTGTAAGCCATGTTTGGGACCTAGTGCCGATTTGTTTACCCCTTGGAGGTGGTGTTTACTAGGTTTTCCTCACTGGTATGTTATGATTTTTCACTCAGTCTTTTATGTGAAATTGTTTTGACACCTTCGTTTGATTCCGACGGCCGGCATAGATCTCATGAGACCCGCCCACTATTACTACGAAAAAAGCCCTGCCCTTTCCCACGCTTCATACCTCCTCTTTCTTCTTAAGGTAAGATAAAGGGCCAGGCATGGTGGGGTATTTTGATACTACTTCTTGAAAATGAAACACTATTTTTGGGTCGAGAACCCGATATATTTATGGCCTGAAGGGCAAATTGAGAGTGTCTGACTGAGTGAGGCTGCTGGCCTATAATGTGAGGATGTTATGATATGAGTGAGGCTGCTGGCCTACATTGTGAGGATGATATGATATGAGTGAGGCTGCGGGCCTATATTGTGTGTGATTTATGCCATGTTGTGGCTTATTATAGCGATTGGGCTGTAGGAGCCCCTCCGGAGTCTGTAACACACCCCCAGTGAGCGCTGGTACCGATTGAGTGATGCTCGCGGGGCTTATGATGAGTGATGGTGAGGATGACTGATGGGCAGAGTGATTGTGAGGTTGCCTGATGGGCTGATACTTAAAGATATTGTTACAAAAATGATTATGGCCCGAGGGGCAGTTTTATGAAGAGTTTTACTGAGTTTTCAAACTATGATTTACTTCGTTTTCAAACTGGTTTTTACTGAGATATACTGATATTGCACTTCTTTCAAAGGTTTTCTGGAAACTGATTTCGAACTTATTATTTGATGAATACTACATGGTGACTTGGTGTTTTACTGATTTTGTGGAATTGTGTATTTGTACTGTGTGTTTTATATTACCCAGACTGTGATTTATTTTCATTACTACTGAATTGGCTTACTCATAAAGACTCCCTGTGCCTCTGTGCACAGATTCAGGTGACGGTCTGGAGCAGTAGCTGTCTCAGTTCGTTAGTAGCCGTTACGGGATTTCGAGGTAGCTGTTCAGCGTCCACAGCTTCTCCACTTCCCTTCCTTATTATATTTTAGCACTTGATTCAGAGGAGGGTATTATAGTTTTAGTAGAGTTAGATTTATTTATTCTTAGATGCTCATGACTATTGACTCCAGTTCTGGGAGGTTGTTTAGAGTTGTTAGATTATTATTGGGGCGCTAGACTTATATAAATTATTCTTTATTGAATTGCTGTTTATTTTTGCATTATGAACTGTTAAATGAGAACAATTGCGTAGTAATGTGATGGTTGGCTAGCCTAGTTCCACGATAGGCGCCATCACGACCTGTTAGGATTTGGGGTCGTGACACTTATCTTCCCTAATTGTTCAGATTTTAAAATTAGTCAACCTTAGTCTTAATTGTGTATGTTTTAGGTTTATCTAAAATAGTGATTGCCTAAATTAATAAGCCTAAGGTTCACATGCAAATGACTCTAATTAACTACTTATTTTAGTTAGTCATTCACCTAAGTTAATTGAATAAGTAGTTATGAGTAAATTAATTAGGTAATGGAGAGTTAATCACACTTGACTAGCTAATCTTAGGTTTGAAACTAAAATAACTCATGGTATAGGACAATTAACTAAGTCTAATGACCTAACCATTTATTAATCTAAGTCCTAAACAAACTGAGATTCAATTAATTATTTTAGAATTATCTAACCTCACTTCTAAAGAAGCTTAAACTTCCTACTACTAAGTTAATCACATAATAGGTTTACTTCAATTAATCTAACCTAAATTCTGAAAGTAGCTCACTTAGGATCAAAGGTTAGTCTAAATTCAGCCTCATTAGGATTTAACTATTAACCTAATCAATCTATTAGGATGAAATTAGTTACCACTTGATAAATAACCTAACCTTTAGTCATGATTAACTAAAAGAGTAATTTTAAGGGTATTAAAGGGTAGGTTAGGAACTTCAATTGAAGAATCTTGGGTGTAACAACCCAAGAAACTTCTAGAATTAGGAAAATATCAAAAAACAAAATCAGAAATCATAAAATCGGATCTTTTTTTAGGTAAACAGTAATTTTTGAAAGGGGATAAGGGCTGGAAATAAATGAACATTCTAAAAGGGGGTACAACTGTCCTATAGGATAAGGATAGACAGTTGTACCTGTACTATTTCAGGTTATTAGATAAGGTATATTCCCTAAAAAGATGCTGCCCTAGACTCCCTATAAATAGAATAGATTATTCTCGGAAAAAAGGAACTTGAATACACTTTACACCCTTACACACACCTGAACACAGAATTTTACACACAAAAAAAAAAATACTGCTCTATTATGAAAAATAGCAAAAAACACTGAAAAAACAGAAAATACCAAAAATTGAGTACAAAAACTTCATAAATATGATTCTGGTGTAATTTGATTTTCTGGAAACATTTTGCTGATTCTCTAAATTTTTCTCGGCTGTTTTTTTGGGTTTTCTTTTGGCTTTGTTGCTGTTGTGTTGAGCTTCAAATAGCTTTGGTGTTTTGACCTTTATTTGGTCAAGGTTTTCTTTCTCTGCCGTCTTTTTTTTTATCACATTTCCGAGGTATGTAACAGTCACCTTACATTAAATGGAATTTCTGTTTGTGATCCTGCTTGAATATCAGTGTTTATGTGGCCTTGGTTTGTGAACTTCAGTTTCTATGTGTTGATATATGCATACAAGTTTAAATGACTTTTCATGATTATGGTTTCTTTCTTTCTAGTTCCAATTTTGTCTAAATGTGCCTTGTAGTTCAACTCCTAATATTTTCTCTTCATCTCTTTCCTGTGGCTCTATGTGTACCAAGATAACATCATGGATCTAAATCTGACCACCAGTTGGTCAGATTTAGTCCAAAAGATGTATATAACCAGCTGTAAAAAAAAAGGGACAAGAAAAGGGGTCCATGAATCCTGGCAATTGAAAGAGGCATCTGATGAAGTCCAACTCAAAGGCAGAGTAGTGATGTTAGTCATATGTTAGGTAGAATTTCTGTTATATTTTAAAAAATAGATTTTATCAAATTATGTAATAGCTTATTCTTAGTATTTTTGTCAAACACAAATGTTTATTGGAAATAGGTCTTCCCTCACCCTTGTAACACTCAGTCAGTACACATCTTTGGGCAAATCCCTATTTGGTTGTCTTTGAAAAAATCCAAGGATTAGGGATGGAAACCGGACTGGGCTAGACAACCCCACTAGAGGTTGCATGAACAGGTTGGGCTTTGAGTCATTGAGCCTGAGTATAAAACTCAAAGTGGCTCTTTATGTTTAACTTGACATTAATAGAATCTTTAAGCTTTGGTTAACCCTGTTATCCCTATACAAACTGAGTTGAGTAATGTTTATATTTTCTTAAATCGCATCTTTAAATCAAAAATGAAGATATCCTTTAGCTCACCAAAGTTAATGGGGTTCAGTATATGTTCAACGTTTCTTGTGATAACTAAAGACAAAAGTTCGAGTTTATTGATCGATTTCCTTATTTTTTTTTTAAAAACTGTTTGATAACTAATAGAGAAATGAGGTTCAAGTTTGTTACTAAATTGTTATGTAGAACTGCAGATTCGAAAAGTGCTGAATTGAATCGTTCTCTTATCATGTAATTTCTTTGTGTGACGTTTTTAGGATGATACTAAAATAAGACTGGCCTAAACGTTTAGCATAAAATTAGACTAGATTTAGTAAACGGCCCAAATCCTCCTATAGTAGACTAGCAAATTTGGACTTAGAAGATCTTAAGTAATTCCCTATATTGTAATCTAAAAAAGCTTATCTAAATTAGTCTTATAAATTTGACTTAGGAACTCACTTTAGATATAGTGAATGCTTAGACCCGTTCTTTAGATAGTGGATATATTTAGAACTTAAAAACGTAATAATGATCAAAGCATACGTTCGCGTAACTTTGAATGAAATAATTCTTTCTAGTAACTAAAAAAACACTTTTTTCTTAAAATTGTGTATACGTTTACGTAACACAAATAAAGATTAAAATGAACACTCGTAGAGACACCTTTAGGAACGGATTTTTAAAATTATTATCGGAATTATGTACATGCTCGCGTGACGTGATTTCGATTTCTTTTTACAACCAAAATAAAAATACGCGCTTGCGCAATTTTAGTTATTTCTTTAATTGAATCCAGTGTCGTGAATTATGTACACATCCGCGTGACAAGATTTTTGACGCATCCAAACTCAACGGATTTACGCATACGTGACCCGTCTCCAAATAACTCTTCAAATACAAGTGAATAATAAAAGCGGTAAAAAATACGAAAAACGCATTTAGGTGCTAAAATCCATAATTAAACAATTTAGGCCAAGTTTAATCAATAAGCGACCGTGCTAGAACCACGAAATTCGGGAGTGCCTAACACCTTCTCCCGGGTTAAATTTTCCCGGAAAGAAGAGAAAAAGAATTTCAAAATAAGTGAAAATGAGTCAACATCATATTTTTTAAGTTATGTCAAAACTGACCGAAATACGTGGGTCTGATTCTCATCGGATATGAGATACGTAGGCAAACCTCATCGGTGCCGACCCCACTTTTCAAAAAAATAAACAAAAATTTAAGTCCATTAGTCAGAATAAAACCGACCCAGCTTCGGTTAAGTCTTGTACCGTTCTTGCCAAAATAGCCTTAGAACATTTCACATTGTCGAAGGGCTAATTTCGTTAAAGAACGGACATGTTTGTCTTTTCCTGGAAAAGTACCCTGCTTCGGCCTCAAAACTTTTCTCAAAAGTAAGAAGGGGCCACTTTTGCAAAAATGGCCATTTTGGTCAAAATTGCGCAAATAGCCACTTTTTGGGGGATGTCTTTTTAAATTAAAATCGGTCCTTGTAAAAAGAATTTTCTGGTCTTCTCTTTCAAATTAGAAGCGATCCTAACCTTACCCGTTCACAGGTGCAAAATGAGTACTGTCCAGATTCCGCAACTAAATGTCGTAGAAGAAGCTCCACTACAACTCCGAATGTGGTGGCATGACTTAGACAAAGAAGGCAAAGAATGGGTAGGTGAACAATTGGGGTCCCTCGTTGATATCATGAAATTTGAACCCAGAAATGACTTAATCAAAGCCTTGGTAACCTTCTGGGACCCGGTTCTCAATGTATTCCGATTCTCAGACTTCGAGCTCACTCCGACCCTGGAAGAGATAGCAGGATATGCGGGTTTTGGTTGGGATTTGAGGAACCAACAAATTATTTTCCCAAGGCCCATGTCAGTGCGCCGGTTCTTTGATTTCCTGTCCATTAGCAAACAACTCAGGAAGGACCGAGTGGTTGATGGCTGTTGCTCGTTCTATTTCCTATACTCTAGATATGGCTTCCCAGACGGGTTTGAAACACATGAAAAGGGTCTGACTAACAAACAAGACAAAGAAACTTGGAGAATCCACCGCCGAATAGCATTCATAGTAGCATTCTTGGGTGTCATGGTATTTCCAAATGCAAAAGGGACCATTGATGTTCGGGTAGCCAGAATTGCACAGGTTTTGACTGAGAAGAAAGATCACACATTGTCTCCACTCATACTATCTGATATTTACCGAGCTTTAACTGAGTGCAAGTTGGGGAAAACATTCTTCGAAGGTTGCAACATTATTCTCCAAATGTGGCTAATCGAACACCTTCGTCATCACCCGAAGTTCATCAGCTATGGTCCTGACAAAACCAACTTCATCTCGAGCTATGAAGAAAGGTTGAAATATTACCATTCCCCGGAAGGAGTTGAAGCTTGGATTGACTATCTGAGAGCGTTGCGGGCAAATCAGATAGAGTGGACTCTGGGATTGCTTCCTGTCAGGGAGTTTATACACTTGTCGGCTGCAAGAAATTATTTGCTGTTAATGGGACTGAAAAGTGTCCAACCCTATGCACCCCAAAGAGTTTTGAGGCAGTTGGGTCGATATCAAATAATGCCCGAGGAGGAAGATTTGAGCACCCAGGTCATTGAATTACACCCTGAAGCTCCCTTACCCGAGGCCTTAATTCAACAAAGCTGGAATGGGTGTCGGTATTTAAAAGAAGATACTCAAGTGCCTGATCTTGCTAGAGGTGAAGTAGATCCGAGTTATGCAGCGTGGTTTGAAAAGAGAAATTGCATTATTGAAGAACCAGAACCCGAACCGGAAAGGCCTTCCAAAAGGCCTCATGTTCAAGCTTTTGACGATAAACTTCAAGAAAGGTTAGCCTCGGGAGAAAAGGAAAAGGGGTATCAAGCCACCATCCATGCTCTGAAGGAGAAACTGAGGAACCTTGAGTTTGACAATCAGTTGCAAGCACAGGTAGTTGAAGGCGAGAAACGACAGTTGACCCGAGAGAACGAGGCGCTTCGTGCCCAAATCCGAAGTTTGAAAATAACTGCCGAAACACCTGCGAGGAGTGAAAGGGATGAGGAAATCATTAGCAACCTGAGGACGAAGGTTCATGAGTATGCATTTGATTTGACTAAAGCTGGAAAAGACCTACTAGATGCCCAAACCAAGTTGACCAAGGGAGCCGAAGAACAGACCCATCAGTTGAGGCAAAAATATGGTAAAGAAATAGCAATCCTGAAGGAAAAATTGTTTGACATGGGGAATGAAATGGTCCAACAGACTAAAGATTTCAGAACAGAAAGGGAACACTGTTATGAAAGAATTGGCCAATTGGAAGGAACAGTGCAACAGTTACAGGACCAGAACAACGCAGATGCCCAAGTATTGGAAGCCCGAGCACAACAAATAAGGAGCTTGCTTCAGGAGAAAGGGGTCATCAGGAACAGGATCAAACAAATAGTTGACTACGTTGTGCAGAAATGTCACGAATGTGAGAGCATGACTACCTCCATGTTCTTTGCCTCTATGATGACTTTCGTCCACCAAGTGATGGATGATTTGGATCGACTTCAGGGATACATTGCACATAGGCCTGCACAGAGACCAGCCAATACACCAAGAGCCCCGAGAAGACAACCAGAAGCCCTCCTTTATTTTTGATGATTTAGTTTTCGAGTCTGTATTTTACTGCTTTCTAGAATATTAAGTTGTTTTGTCTTTTGTCTAGAGTCTATACTGTTTCTTTTATGATTATCAGTGTCTAGAGTCTGTACTGTCTCTTTTATGATTGTCAGTATTTTCAAATTACTTGTAATGAAAAAAAAGAGTTATCTTTAGTAATGAAAATTGCATTTTGTTGTTTTATATCCATTTCTTGAACTACGTGATGATCTGATTCATGCGGCGTCATGATACGTAGGCAATCCACGTAGGATTCGATCATAACCCTAAAAAAAGATAAATAAAAAGAAAAAGAAAAGAGAGAAAACATTAAAGCGGGATGAAACACACAGCCGTCACAAACATTTTAGAAAACATTTGACTGCTTAGGTGCATCGCATCCCAACGTGTAATTCCCTATATGTTAATATCTCGAACTAACCCATTTGATGTCTACTCTCTTAAGGTTCTTACTGTTAAGGTGGTTGGTTTTTTCGGTGGTATTCTGGCGACACACCATTATTTTACCAGATCCAAAGGAAGCATCGCAATGACATCTGAAAGTCATCTTTCTATTGTCGAACCTGAGGATAACCCCGCATCGGTTATCCCACAATCAGAATCAGCAGTTGCCGAAGAAAATAGGAGACTGAGATGCCGCATGTTATAAATGTGGGATGCTTGGTCTAATGGAAGGGAGCCGCCTAATTCTATTCCCGGTTTCCCCGAGTTGCTCCCAAGAACAGGAGGGGCCACTAATGTTCCAATTTCAGCACCTAACCCATTCATACCATTTGGGTTCCCTACTATGACATCAAACTACATCGGAATGTCGTCTGAGGTCCGCCCCCAGACACCGTCTTCTGGAATACCATCTATGGTATTCACCGCACCGCCAGCTGCTGGTATGGCACAACAAACATTGACACAACAGAGCTTTGAGCCATCAAATTTCACTTTTCAAGCTCCCCGGTTCCAACTGGATACTACCCGAGTCACTCCGAACTCTTATCTGCAGCACCCACAATTTGAATCTCCTATGGAGCAGGAGAGAATCTTGAGAAATCCTGAACAAGAGGAGATGACGCGGAAAATGAAAATCCTTGAGCAAATCTTGAAAAACATACAGGGCCTGAGTGGCCAAAAGAGCGTATCTTACGCCGATCTATGCATGTTTCCTCATGTGCATCTGCCCGTGGGTTTTAAAACACCAAAGTTTGAAAAGTATGATGGGCATGGAGACCCGATCGCCCATTTGAAACGGTATTTCAATCAATTGAGAGGGGGAGGGGGAAAAGAAGAGTTGCTGATGGCATACTTTGGAGAAAGCCTTGATGGTATCGCCTCAGAATAGTATCTAGTACATGATATCTCCCGTTGGCACATATGGGATGCTATAGCTCGGGACTTTGTGAGGCAATTTCAATATAATGTGGACATAGCTCCCGGCATAAGTTCTCTATCCAACCTCAAGAAGAAAGTTTCCGAAAGCTTTCGAGAATACGTCATCAAATGGCGTGAACAAGCATCCAGAGTAAAACCTCCCATGGATGAGACCGAAATGGTTAGTGTTTTCCTGCAGGCCCAAGAGGCCCATTACTTTCAAAACATGATGTCTGCCATGGGAAAACCGTTCGCGGAGGCCATCAAAATTGGTGAAATGGTAGAAAATGGCTTAAAGACGGGCAGTATCTGTCACGACCCAAATTTCCCTCCGTTGGGTACCGTGATGGCACCTAGTCTTAGGGATAGGTAAGCCTAACATTTAACCACAATAACAATAATAAAAGAACTTTAACAATCTCGATAATAGAAATCTTGACTGAGTTTACATTCTCCCCAAAACCCGGTAAATACAAGTCATAAGCTCTACGAAATCTCTCTACCGAATCTAAATACAACTGTCTAGAATAAGTAAGTACAGTTCAAATCAACCGGAAGGTGACTCCGAAGCCTGCAAATGCAGCAACATGTTTACCTTGAGTCTCCTCGTCAATGAAACCTCACAACTACTAACTATAGATACCTGGATCTGCACACAAAAATGCGCAGAAGTGTAGTATGAGCACACCACAACGGTGCCCAGTAAGTATCAAGACTAACCTCGGTGGAGTAGTGACGAGGACTAGTCAAGACACCACTGGTCTATCAAGTAAAAAGGCATAAATATAAGAATGACCGAAACATAATATCAATCTAAAGATTTTTTGATATAATTAACGGTACAATAGAATAATACGGAAGAAAATTCAGCAATTTCGATCAACGGACAGCATAATAGAAATACGCAAAGAGTATGGAAGAATGCAAGCCAAATGTCGGGAATCACAACCCAATAAAAACACTAGCAACTCAGCACTGCGTAAATTGATTCACATCAGGCCTTAGCCAGTAAACTCAATAAAGCTGGTCAAACCTTCGAGCGAAAACCTTTAAGTCGTGAGTTTATTTCGAACGCTTTAAGGATAAAATCATTTCGGAATAGAGAAATTTCTTCTTTGAAACATACTTTCTCTGAATGTATATTTATATTTTTATAAAGAGGAATCTTTAAAGCATAGTTCCTTCAAATACGTGGTTTTCAAATATACTTTCCCAAATACTGCTCTTTCAAATATCATTTTTCTGCAAGACAAATGCTTTTTCAAATATACTTTCGCAATAGAAGTCCTTCAGACATAACTTTTTCTGGAGATAATTGCTTTTCAGCTATACATTTCAATATATATATATATATATATATATATATATATATATATATATATATATATATATATATATATATATATATATATGTATGTATATCTTTCAATCTAAATCTCCTCAATGATAAAACCACTAGAACTCAGTTCGTAACTTAGAATTTGTCATGCAATGCAGTACAGGGGGAAAGCTCCCGCAATCTCGTTCGTAGTCCCAATTTAAATATGAAATGTAGTACAGGGGGAAAGCTCCCGGAATCTCAGTCCGTAGTCCCAATTTAAATATGCAATGCAGTACATGAGGAAAGCTCCCGGAATCTCAGTCCGTAGTCTCAATTTAAAGATGTAATGCAGCCACTGAGAAAGAACAACCAGAATGCGACAGAAACAACATACATTGCCACAACAGGCGCAAACGCAACAAAGACCGAATGGGAGGTGTGATGAGAAAATCAATACAAGGACTTGAATCACAAGAAGGGAAAAACTCACTCATAAGAAGTAGCCACTAAAAGGAATACCAAGCACAAAGAGGAACAGCATAACGGGGAGAAAACAAGGCAAATGTAGCAACGATTCTATATATTCAAGTTCACAACCAAAGAAACCAAATCATCCCGACAAGGGAATCAGCTATAACATATCTCACTTAGACAATTAGCTTCACAGAATAAACTCAGCTTGAATCATGCTCAGTGAAAGGCAACACCAAGGAATATACCATCAACATGGGAAATCATCTAACTAACCTAAGTAGCACTTAAGGAAGAATCAAATAATCACAATATACGACTCACGGGCATGCTTGACACCAACGTATAGATATTCCAATTACTTCTAAACAATTATAGGGCAAGTACTACTAATCCTAGTCAATTAGGCAGTTTATGAAGAAAAGATAGCATACTGATAAAGAAGGTAAAATGCTCAGTTAAGTCATGTAAGATCGAATAGTCAACGAAAGGAATCCAAAAGCAAGTAATTCAAATTTAAGCAGGAAGGGGATGAAATTAACCACCAAGGATTCAAATGTAACAATGACAACTCATTCACAGGTAGCATAAGGACCTACGAATCCTAAAAGGGCAATCTATTAGGAAATAAGTCCGAGTACGCACTCGTCACCTAGCATACACGGACTACAATCAACAAAGAAGACTCAATCCTAGGGGGTAGTTCCCCCGCACAAGGTTAGGCAAGATACTTACCTCAAAGACGACAACCGGATACTCAAAAGTAGACTTCTCGGGTGGAAAGGCCTTCGGACGGCTCAAAATCAACTAAACAACTTCAAAATTCATATAAAACGTATAAGGAATGATTCCGAATAATAAAGTTTCAATATTTACTAATTTATAAAAATCGACCCAAAAGTCGACCCTCGGGCCCGCATCTCGGAACCCGACAAATTTTACAAATTCCGATTACCCATTCCGATACGAGTTCACCCATACTAAATTTATCAAATTCCGATGTTATTTGGTCTTTCAAATCATGAAATTTCATCTTAGAAGTTTTCTTTCAAAACCCACAATTCCCTCAACCCAATACACAAATTAAATGATAAAAATAAGAACTAATTCATGAAATATAATTAATTATAGTGGAAGAACACTTACCCATTCGATTTGTGTGAAAAACCCTTCAAAAATTGCCAAAAACCGAGCTCTAGAAGTCAAAATGTGTTAAAAATGGTGAAACCCCGATTTTGGAAACTTATATTCTGCCCAGGTGTTTTGTTCATCGCGATCGCGGAAAACGAGATGCGATCGCGTAGAGAAAATATCACTGACCAAAGAAAATGTTCTATGCGATCGCGTATAAGGGAATTTGATGCTGACTCGTTTGCACTATGCGTTCACGGCTGTGTGAAATCGAACGCGGAGAAGGAAACAATAGACTTCTGCGATCGCGAATGTACCAGTGCGATCGCAGTGAAGGAAAACAGGGCGGATCCAAACAATACTATGCGGTCGCGGTTGGGAGAATGCGATCGCAAAAGAGGAGGAAACAGGCCTCCGCGATCGCGAACATGACAATGCAATCGCGTAGAAGGAAATTTTGTCCTGCTCAAGGAGACTCTATGCGATCGCGATTATTCCTCTGCGATCACATAGAAGGACACCAGAAGGCAAGTTCAGCAGTGCAAGAAGAGAGAAAATTGAACCGAGGCTTATCCGTAACACACCCGAGACCCCCCGAACCTTGTCTAATCACACGAACAAGTCATTTAACCTAACACAGACTCGCCCGAGGTTTCAAAACACATAAAACAACACTAAAACAACAAATCACACCGAAAATCAAACTTATGAACTTTCAAAACTTCAATTATCCAAACTCATGCCGAAACCTATCAAATCAACTCGGAACGACGTGAAATTTTGCAGATTAATCTCAAATAACACAACGGACCTACAGCCATTCTCGGAATTCCATTCTTAGTCCGATATCAAAATTTCACCTATCGGCCGAAATCGCCAAAATTCTAACTTTCGCCAAATTACCTCAAATCACTCTACGGACCTCCAAATCCAATTCTGGACGCACGCCTAAGTCCAAAATCATCATACAAAGCTGTTGAAATTAACCAAAACTCATTTCGAGGCCGTTTACACAAAAGTCAAACCTCCGGTCAACTTCTATCACTTAAGCTTCAAAAATTGAAATTTTTCTTCCAACTCGACTTCGGGTTATTCGGTAACTGATTCTAATAACGTACGCAGGTCCATATACACGATGTGAAGCTTTTCAATACCTTACACCACCGAACGGAGCTTAAATTCTCAAAATGACCGGTCGGGTCGTTACAGTATCTTGAGTCAATCAGCCCTAAGAGCCACCTCCCAAGACATTCAGAGCGGCTCGGGAGGCCTAGCAATAAGGAAGAAGAAAGAAGAGGGAGTCATGATGGCTTCAAGCCTAAGAAGTTCTCGACGACCTCGGGACTATCCAGGCCCATCTCCCAGAGCTTCACAGCATTATTATCCTCACCAAGACACAACCTATGCTATGTCCCCCCATCCCTACGCAGTGATGAATGCTCAGTCGTACCCCCGACCACAACAACAGTATAATCAAAATAGAGCTCCACCTCCCAGAAATAACCATCCTCACCAAGCTCCATATAATCCACGTCCTCCCCAGAACAACTACCAATACAATGCCCATCCCCGTGAACCACCCAGGAGAACTAACTTCACGCCTATTGGGGAGTCATACTCTAACCTCTTTCCTAAACTAGTTCGGATGGGTCTTTTGCAGCATGTACCTCCGAACAGGCAAAATCCAGAATCTCCATCATACAGGTCGGGTACTAGGTGTGCCTATCATTCTGGGGCAGAAGGGCATGATACTGAGCACTGTTGGACTCTCAGAAGAGCAGTTGAAAACTTAATTGAACAGAAAAAAGTAGTGCTAAGGGACGAGGAGGTCCCTGATCACGCTCAACTATGTCTAATAAAAGACTAAGCGGGCGTTGCAAATATAATCTGAGTATTTTGCCCGGAGTCGAATCCCACAGGGAACTAACGTATCAAATGTTGTTGTTAGACTACTAGATTCTCAGTAATCAATTTCCCCAAAGGTTATTAATATCACTTTTTGGTATTTTTACTACTAAAGCTGATGAAATTAAACAAACTAAAAGACAACTAATATTTAGATATAAACAGATGCGATAAAGGTCTAAGGTTATGGTTTCCCCCGTTGATGGAATCTCTTATTGTATATTTTCTATAGTTTTGGCTTAATTATCTCTATCAATCATGAACACCCAGGCTATCATAAATCTCTCTCAAGTAATTATGATAATCTTCTAGACGCACTCTCTCGAGTTACACTAGCTAATTTGTATTATAGTTCACTTTAGATTGCACCCAAGGTATCGTTATCTCTAATCCAACCTTTAAACCCTCGATTATGGATCTCTTCTATACTCCGGGAGTGATGTTGTTCAACAATTACCTAAATATGCACTCTCTCTCGAGTAGATACACACTAAATAGGAACAACTAATTGAGGGCCCTTCAATCAACTACAACAAGAACGTAGTTGAACAAATAGAGATTGAAAACCAAGAAAAACTATATTAATATAACCATAAGTTCATCCTCAATGGGTTTCACTGAAACCTTAGATTAAAGAAGTTAGCTACTCATAATTGTATTGAAAACAACAAAAGAATTCATGAACAATGGTAAAATCACAAGGAAGGGGGATGATAATTGATGACCAATTGCCCTCCTTGCTTCTTGCCTTTGCTATTCTTGACTTAGCCTCTAAAACTTGATAATCTACTCATTTGGGCGAGTTGAACCTTATATAGGTTAAGTGGATTGGTTCCAAACTTCTAAAAGTGCCCTTCAGAAATATTTTTCTCGTCTGGACTAGCGCGGGCGCGCTAGTGGTCGTGCTAGTACCCGCGCTAGTGGGGTTTTAGTCTGCCTGGGGATCACTGGACTAGCGCGGGCGCTCTAGTGCCCGCGCTAGTGGTTTTTTTTTTTAGTCCCAATCAACTGGACTAGCGCGGGCGCGCTAGTGCTCGCGTTAATGCCCGCGCTAGTGGACTTTTATTCTGCCCCAAGCGCCTTTCATCCTTAAATTCACCCATAAAATATCCCATGGGGATTTTCTTCTTCAATTTCGCACAAATCACCTTCCTAAGTCCTCAATAGTGCATTTAGCTCCTGTGAAACACAAAAATCACAATTAGAGCCAATTTATCATCATTTAACATCCTTAAGACAGTGAAGCATCCTTACATTGGAGTGTAAACCTACACTAACTACGTGTATTTAGCCTATTATCAACACCCCACACTTAAATCATTGCGAGCCTTCAAGCAATCCACTATATCCTACACAGGTCCTTTCATCAAGCATTTCCCTACGGTGTCACACCACGAACATTTTAGAAACTTTGTACCTAGCGATGTAACATCTATACCTCAAGAGGCGACTCTCACATGCCATGCCATATTCTTACTTCCTCAAAGTACTCTATACAGAGGTCAAGACTTACCTTTCCATCATGAATCACATGCCCTCACATCACATAACCGAGAGTAGTTCCACAAGAGTAATATTAAGAACAAGTAGTAACTTAAAGTAGAAAGAATTCACTCACTCTCGGAAAGAACATTCATATGCCACAAAGATACACCATAGGCTTTCCCGTAGTGTAATACTCTGCTAATCGAGTCCATTCAGTCTAAGATCAATTAGGTCTTCATTTGGTTGTAGTGTAGGCTAAGGGACGGGTATGATATATTTAGATATAGTGACTAACCTCCCTAAGTACTTTTAATACACTACTGTAGATTTCAGCCCATTCTTATGTTTGGCCAGAATTTCCACCACTCTCTTTAGATTACTCCAAAATTTCATTAGGTGCACTTTTTTCTCAATTCACCACTCATCAAGGACTGCATTTATTCATTGTCCTTCTTTCTTCCTATATTTTTCTCTCCTTTTTTCCAGTGGTGTTCATTCTTTTATGCTTCGCACCATTCTTTCTATTTCGTTGATTCCACTCAAAAACCATCCACCACCCCACACTTTGACTTTTACATGTTCTCTACAATTCAAGTGCTTCTAGGAGGTATAGGGTTCAAACAGGCAGGCTATTCAAACAATGGGTACGGTTTGTAATGTGGTTGCCAATGAAACAGTCTTATAAGCTCAAAGGGGTTAACTATGGTGAATTTCAATCAAGTGGGTACATATTTATGTCTGGCTTAACAAAGAAATGCATATATCACTTGTAAGACTGAACAAACTACCATTTCACTTTGCACAGACACAGGGCAAGTTTTAGGTATCAAATGTGGGCATAGAGTACAATGCAAAATACCTTACACACACATGGAACATAATTCACTCCATATTGGTTCATCAAAACACTCCACTGAGCATTCAAGTTAGTTACAACATGCAAAATTAAGGCATTCTACAAGAGTCAACAAATGAGCCTAAGCGTCACACCCTAGGGTCTTTGGTGTTGAGGTGTAACATACTAAGGGATGCATTTTTCATTCAGCTCCTTGCCCAAAAGAAACCTAACAAATAAAATAAAAAGAAAACTAACTATACCCGGTTCAAGCTAAACCCTTGGAAAAGAACCGTGGTCAAAAGAAAAACCAAGGGGGAGTTACTACACTACCTAAAAAGAAAATAAAAATTCTTTTTGGTGTTTTCTTTGGACTAACTTCCCTCAAGAAAACTGCCTAAGGAATTCGTCATCAGGACGAGTCCACTACATAATTTATATATTTATTTTGTGGTCGACTTAGACCCTCAAGAACCCCGTCGAAGGGATCCGTCATCGGGCCAGGATGACTTAATTGATTATACCTATTTACAGTCACAAACAAAACCAAAATCAACTTTAAAAGCAAACAATGAAAAAAAAAACTACAATTATCCTAAGTCAAAAGAAAATTAAAGATAACAATTAACAAATGTACAACATACAAAAACAGGGAATCCTGCCCCCACCCCGCACTTATAATGAGGACATGTCCTCATGGCCAATAAAAATACAGAGTAAGGTAAGGGGACTTCCCTGACAGCTCAATCTTGGTCGGAGACAGTTCCTGGGTCCACGTTGCAAGCACGACCCAGGGCACGTAGCCAGCCCATAATCTTATTTTTTGATTTTTTCTGATGGGTTGCCATTTCATCAACTTTGGACCCCAGTTCAGTCACTGAAGTCCTCAACCCGGCCACATTCTGCTCCAGGTGATCCAATCTCTGGCCCCGACTGGCCCTAGACGGGCCTCCAACAGGAGCAGCCTGCTCCTGAGTGGGCTGCTCCTCCTCCATGTGCTCAATCTCATCTCCCTCATTTTGCGGCTCCTCCTCCGACTCATCCTCCTCAGATTCATGCCCTTCCAATTCATCATCTGCCACCATCGCGTCCTTACCCATTGTAACTCTTTCAGCTTTAAAGGTGTACACTGATGGCACCCTGCCATCCACTGCAAAGTTGCCTGGCACCCCAGACGCGGAGCACAATCGAGTGACGAGAGATGGGTAGAAGAACCCATATCTTTTAAACTTGCTGTGGATAAACATCTCCTCGTGGATGACACGGGCCGCATCAAATGCGCAACCCGTCATGAAACACCAAATCAAACACCCTCGAGGAATGTTCGCCTCTGAGAGGTTTTTGGATGGCAGGAGTATGCTATTGATTAGGTACAGCCAACACTTGGCCTCAAACTTGAGGGCGGATGAGTGGAATTTGTTCCCGTACTTGTACCACCTCATTGCTACGCTCGATTGACAGATGGTTTGGAGGAACCTATCCCATGTAGCCCACTTTTTTTCCATATTGCTGATAGCCATCCTCGTTCCCATCCACTGGTGGTGGCAGCCTGTAAATTGTCATGATGGCCTCCATCGAGGCATTAACATGCTTTCGCCTCACTGTGACAACATAATTTTTGTGCTCCAGGGCGTTGGCATAAAATTCCCTGACAATCATAGCATTGGCCTCATCGGTCTCCTCAAAGAAGACATCCAGACGACGCCTCATTATCTCATCATGCATTCTAATACAGTTCATCTGGATGGCTTGGGTATCCATGCCCTGCTCAGGTATAGTTGTCTTATCTTCTTTTTCGGCGAACCTGTCCTGAGCCTTTGCTGAGACAAACTTGTAGCTGTCGAAAGGCCTAGAGTCAACTGATTTTTGTGGCCTTCCGGTGGGGGCACCTGCTGGTCAGCTCGAGGAGGAGTCGGTGGCTTGACGCTTGCGTGGAGGCATTGTACCTACAATTAGCATAGTATTAGCTCAACACAACATGGTGACCCAACTGTGGTTACTCAAACTTCACCATACAATTGGTCACATCCATTCTCTTCAATGGGGCATTTTCACAAACATGTGGTGGGCATTATTCACTTCAAACTCCAAATTACTCAATATTGGATGTCAAGCACCACCACAATACCCCCAAACTACACCCAACACAATCACAACAACCCACACTTCATATATAATCAACCATCCGTACAACTTAACTACTACCACGTATTTCTACAACAACAACAAAAAAAGCTACAATTTTTGTACAAAGAAAAAGGGAAAAAAATTACAAAAATTAAAAGAAAATTCGTGGGGGAGATACATACCTGTAGAGTTGAGAGAGAGAGATGGAGTTATGGGGTTTGAGGAAGACTTGGTCTTGGGATTACTTGAGTTATAGGAGGAAGAATAAGAATTGCAGAGATTTTGTTTTTGTTTGGTTTAGGGAAGGAGAGGGAGAGGAATAATAGAAGGAGGGGAAGGGTTTATGGGGAGAGGGAGTTGTAACGTGAGAGGGAAAGTAGGGGTTGTGGGAGGGGTGGGGTCGGTTGTGG
>ML263980.1:0-76865 GCA_005239495.1 Nicotiana undulata | reverse complement strand
GGGGCTGTCATAAGAGTAGAAAAATCAAGCCCTAGCCCAGGCCTGGACGTGCCCTCTCCCTGCTCCCCTTCCTTGGGGAGAAGCGAAGAGAAATCAAACTCCAAATGTTGCAGCCGGTGGAGCTCCGTCTTCAGAGTGGACACATCGGTCCGAACCTCTGACAAGTATAGAACCTCCCCTCTCTCCACATTCTCGATGCGAGCCTCAAGTGCTTGGAGGTGACCCTCGAGAGCAGTCACTGAAGACTGAATCGGAGTAAGGGCCTGCCGGATCAAAGTGGGGAGCTCAATCACAAGCTTGTCGACCTTAGCATTGGTGTGCTGAGCTAGGCGACCAAGCTGAGAGATAATAGGCAGCGGGATGGCCGAGGGGGTACTGGTACTGATATCTGGCTGGGAGGCAGTAGTTGATGGCATTGTCGGAGAAGGCTGAGACTCTGAGGGCAGTGCAGAAGGCTGAGGCCCCGAGGGCTCGTCCTCTGTAGGGATATGCCTGGGGATTACTTGAGGTGCGGCTGCTGCTCTAGGCCTCGCATCACTGATACGAGTGATATTGATATCCTTGTCGGCCTTTACAGTCTTGTCACAGGAAGATAGAAGAGGGACCTCAGCATCCCGCATAATGCAGTGATGAGGCAGGGGAAAGGAAATGAATTCTTCTTCAGCCAAGCTCGGACCCCAATCTACTGAAAAATAATGTCGGCCACATCCACAGTGATCCCTGATATAATGCAAGCAACGAGAATGGCTTTCTCGATGCTTATATCTGTTTCGTTCCTTGAGGGAATCAGGCAGGAGACAACAAAAGATAGCCAGAATCTCCCCTCCCTCGTGAGATCCTCTTTGTGAATATTGTGGGCAGGAGATATCCAAGTCGGAGTCCCCCTAGCAATCATAAAGGCGACCCAAGCACGCTCTCCATCATGGTTGGCCATCTTGGCCTCGTATTCTGCTGTACTCGGGCTTGGCGTTGAGAAATAATGAGCATGAATAGCTTCCCAGTGGCAGGATACTTCCACCCCCCTGACTAAAACTTGCTCACTGAAGATCTTGTTCCTCTTGTGATGGGAATTTCTAGAAGCAGCGTAAGAGGCATAAGATTCTCGCACCATCATTTCATTGTACTCTGCAAGGGGTTCGGTAAAACATTCCCATTTTCTAGCTTTTATTTTGTCTAGAATATAGGGGTATCGCTCTTGCAGGCCCTTGGGACTGAGCCTTTTCTCAAGAAGGATCTTTCGTGTGCTCAGACCCTCCCGGTACAGCTGTCTATACAGGGGCAACGGAAAGCGCAACTGATAGTCATCCCCCTATTTCGTCCGTACCTCGGCTTCCAAATTTACCTCTGGTTGAGTGTCCCCCTCATCAGACTGGGACGAGCTGTCAACTACGTTCTGTGGAGGTGCGTGTCTTACACGCTTGGATGGCTGTGCCGGCTTGCTACTGGAAGCTCTTTTAGCAGCGGAGGGAACATGCTTGCGACCCATTGCTGCAACGAGAAAATACTTGTGAGTGGGTGGACGGACAAAATAAACATTAAGGACGAAAGCATGCACCTAAGTACAAAAAATTACAATTGTGCGACGTGGTATGCGATCGCCTTACCACAATGCGAATCGCAAACAACTTCCAAGAAGACACACATGGGACAAAAAGACGGATGCGATGGCATATGCGATCGCGTAACCATCATGCGGTTGGCGTATGCATCACAGAAATGCATTGACAGAAATGGACCCAGTAATGCGATCGCATAGTCCACCGCGAAAGTGAACATGCGATCGCAGAAAGTCTGCAGAATGGGAGTTGGGAGGGGGAGTGCACTGTGCGTGCATGCGGCACAGATGCGATTCGTATTTTCAATATGCGACCGCAAATGCGCCGCATAAGTCGTCTTCTACGAGGAGACTTGGGTTAGCTATGCGATACAAATGTGGTCCGCATTTGAGGAATGTGAACCGCAGAGTATATGTTAAGCCCTAAAAATGGCGGACTTGCTTCAAAGACATTCCCTAGTCGACCCTTCCCCTTCCCCTATACGCCTGTACTAAAACAAGGCAAAAAACGCGAAAAACTACAGGTCCATAGCATATTATGCAATTTGAGCAAACCTTAGATAACAGTGAGGGAAGAGAGACCCATACCAGATGAGGGAGATGAGCAGTTGAGCCTGGATGAGGAATAATGCAGTTGATTTTTGATGCACTGGGAAATTGGGTTTGAGTTTTCTGTTGTTTCCCTTGTCTTTGATTTTTGTGTTTCATTGTTTCTTGTTATTATTTTTTTTTATGTTTCGTTTTTTGTTTATGTGGGGTTACGGGTGAGAAAGATGAAGGACTTACCTGGGGAGCAGAGTGCGGTGCACTATGCGATAGCATACGTGGAATGCAATTCGCATAGTGCACCTTTGCATCGCATAATGGCTAGCAGATGCCCTTAACTTTCTGTTGATGTATGCGACGAAAATGCGAATCGCATACTGGTAATGCGATAGCATCTGCGCCGCACACCTGACAATTTGCTTGATGCTTGGCTTTTACGTGCAATTGTCGACCTTGTCTTTTGCGATTGCCTGAGCTATCTGCACTCACACTCGTTAAATTGCTCCATGAGCCACATTTATGGAAAAACAAAAATATAATAGAAAGAAAACATAGAAACTGTTACCAAACATGGGTTGCCTCCCATGAAGCGCTTGATTTAACGTCGCGACACGACGAAGTTGGTATTCCTTTGGGGTCATTCATCATTGGGACAAAGACCAACTGTTAGAGCTAATTTTTCTACCACATGCCTCTCACCATCGGTGCCCAAGTAATGTTTGATGCGTTTTCCATTCACCTTGAACGTACGAAGTCCGTCCTCAGTTGCTAGTTCCACAGCACCAAAAGGAGAGACATTCACCACTTTGAACGGGCCGGACCATCTGGATTTGAGTTTTCCCGGGAAGAGTTTGAGTCGGGAATTGAATAGGAACACCAAGTCACCAGTGTGGAACTCCCGTTTCAGGATTTTCTTGTCATGGACAACCTTCATTCTCTCTTTGTACATCGCTGCACTCTCATAAGCATGGAAGCGGAATTCCTCCATTTCGTTGAGTTGATTTAGCCTCAAATTTGCAGCTTCATCCCAATTCAGGTTCAACTTCTTGAGTGCCCACATGGCTTTGTGTTCAAGCTCCACGGGTAGATGACATGCTTTTCTGAACACTAGCATGTATGGAGAGGTACCTATAGGAGTTTTGTATGCTGTTCGGTAGGCCCATAGTGCATCATCCAGCTTCCTTGACCAGTCGGTCCGGTTTGCATTAACAGTTTTAGCTAGGATATTCTTTATCTCCCTGTTGGAGACTTCGACTTGGCCACTCAACTGAGGATGATAAGGCATCGCCACCTTGTGCTTCACACCATACTTTTCCAATAGGCTATTGAAAGCCTTGTTACAAAAACGGGAGCCACCGTCATTGAGAATTGCTCTAGGGGTGCCGAACCGTGTGAATATGTTTCTTTTCAGGAATGCGGTCACACTCCTAGCTTCGTTGTTTGGAAAGGCAACGACTTCAACCCATTTGGACACATAGTCCACAGCTACGAGAATGTATTTCATCCCACAAGAGCTTACAAACGGCCCCATAAAGTCGATGCCCCATAAATCAAAAATCTCAACCTCCAATACAAAGTTCATCGGCATCTCATGTCTCTTGGAGATTGACCCTTGGCGCTGGCATTGGTCACAAGTTTTGACCATTTGATTTGCATCATGACAGAGAGTTGGCCAATAATATCCACATTCAAGTACTTTCGCCGCCGTCCGATTCCCTCCATGGTGACCCCCCACCAGTGAGTCATGACATGCCTTTAGAATTGGCATCACTTCTTCTTCCGGAACACATCTTCGAATAATGTTGTCCACACAGATGCGGAACAAAATTGGTTCCTCCCAATAGTATTGACGGCATTCCCTCAAAAATATCTTCTTTTGATATGATTCCAATCCATCCGGAATAAGCTCACTCACCAAATAGTTTGCAATGTCAGCATACCAAGGAGCTGAAGAGGAGGATAACGCCAGAATAGGCTCATCAGGGAAAGCATCATCAATATCTAAGTCATTTCCTGGACGCCCGTTTTCTTCAATTCGAGAGAGATGGTCCGCAACTTGATTTTCAGTGCCCATCCGGTCTTTGACCTCAAAGTCAAATTCTTGCAATAGAAGGACCCACCGGATCAACCTTGGTTTGGCATCTTTCTTCGCCATAAGATAGCGAAGCGCAGCATGATCTGTGAAGACTACCACCTTGGATCGCAAAAGATAAGCCCGGAATTTCTCAAAAGCATAGACAATAGCAAGAATCTCTTGCTCTGTCACTATGTAGTTCCTTTGGGCCCCGTTAAGAGTTTTGCTCGCATAGTAGATAGGATGGATAATTCTGTTGTGCCTTTGACCCAATACCTCTCCAATAGCTACACCACTGGCGTCACACATCAACTCGAACGGAAGAGACCAATCCGGTATGACAATAATTGGTGTCGTGGTGAGCTTTTCTTTAAGCTCCTCAAATGCTTTGAGGCATCCTTTATCGAACAAGAACTTGGAATCTTTTACAAGGAGTTTGCACATAGGGTTTGCAATTTTTGAAAAGTCCTTGATAAAACGCTGATAGAATCCGGCATGACCAAGAAAGCTTCGGATGCCTTTCACAGAAGTTGGAGGAGGGAGCTTGGAGATGATTTCAATCTTTGCCCGATCGACCTCAATTCCCTTCTTTGAAATTTTGTGCCCCAAAACAATCCCCTCATTAACCATGAAATGACATTTTTCCCAATTGAGCACAAGATTGGTTTCTTCACACCGTTTTAGCACTTGGCAGAGGTTGTCAAGGCAATGCTCAAATGAGTCACCCACAACCGAGAAGTCATCCATGAAGACTTCTAAGAAATCCTCCATCATATCGGAGAATATGGACATCATACATCATTGAAATGTGGCCGGGGAATTGCACAGCCTAAAAGGCATCCGACTAAAAGCAAAGGTGCCATACGGGCAAGTGAAAGTGGTTTTCTCTTGATCTTCCAAGGCGATGTTGATTTGGTTATAGCCGGAGTATCCATCAAGGAAGCAATAAAAGATCTTCCCGCTAGCTGATCAAGCATTTGATCAATAAAAGGCATAGGGAAATGATCCTTGCAAGTAGCATTGTTAAGCTTCCGGTAGTCCATGCACACTCTCCATCCGGTGACTGTCCGCGTGGGAATAAGTTTATTCCTTTCATTGTGGATCACTGTCATGCCTCCTTTCTTGGGCACACATTGCACCGGACTTACCCACGGACTATCTGCAATGGGGTAGACAACCCCGACATCCAACCATTTGATTATCTCCTTCTTGACCACCTCTTGCATAGAGGGATTTAACCTTCTTTGATGCTCTACGCTTGGTTTGATACCTTTTTCTAGTTGAATTTTATGTTCACAAATGCCGGCAGGAATTCCCCGGATGTCCGCTATTGTCCATCCAATCGCTTGTCGGTGCTCCCGCAAGACATTTAGCAATGCATCTACCTGCACATCATTCAACAAAGAAGACACGATTACGGGTAAAGTATTATTAGAGCCGAGAAATTTGTACCTCAAGTGCGATGGAAGTGGTTTGAGCTCCAGGTGTGGTGGCTCCATGATTGAAGGTTTTGCGGGTGGCGCCATTCGATTCTCAAGGTCGAGGGAAAGCTTCTTTGGTGCATATGTATAGGCTCCACGCCCTTCCAATGCGTTGACCATCTCTGCATAACCCTCAATGTTCTCATCATCAAAATTTACCAAAATTGCCGCCATCAAACACTAGGTGTTCCTTGAGACTTCCATCAAACACTAGGTGTTCCTTTAGATTAAATGGCCTCTTTTTAGTGAAAGCTTACTCTAACCCATTTCCCTTTACTAGATTATGGCTAGTAGGTTACATGCATGCAAGATTCCTACCCCCCATCATCATGAACTCACCTAACCATGTTTCATTTTCAAACAAATCTGGAAATTAAGGTTGGTGTGGTAGAAGCTTACCTCTTAGAGTGAAAACATTTGTGTCCTACTTGATTAGTTCCAAGCTTGAGTCATGAAGGAGGATCAATTTGATGAAGTTGGGACTTCCTCTCCCTAGAACCCACTCTTTTCTCTCTCTAATTTATTAGAAAATAAGCTTAAAATGATTAGGAATTGGTTTTATATGGGTCTGGGGTCGGGTTTAAAGATAGAAAATGGATAGTCCAACATATTGGACCGGGCCACAGAGCTGGCGTCGCCTGGCTAACGCATGGTCTGGCCTGGCTTTATCCGGGCTTTATCTACCTAAAGCTTGGTCTGGCTTGGCTTTTTTCGGGATATATCTACCTAAAGCCTGGTTTGGCCTGGCTTTATCTACCTAAAGCCTGGTCTGACCTAACTTTACCCTGGTTTTATCTATCTAAAGCCTGGTCTAGCTGCGGCGAAAAATTTCAACTCCCCAACGCATCGATCGACCCGAAACTCCGGAAGTACAATGTATCACCTACCTTGACACCACAAAGCCTTAAATTACATAGTGAAGTTTTCCGGGGCCTTACATCAAAAATGCTGGTGGCGACTCTGAAAACTAAAATAAATCCCAAATCCGAATAATGTCACTTAAAGTGGAAACACTCCCTAATCTACCCTTTATTACCCGAGGGTGAAAATAAGAGGTGTGACAGCTCTGGCGACTCTGCTGGGATCGAACCCAGAATCTCTGGTTCAGGGTTCAAGAATTCGAGCTCATATAACTATTATATTTTGGCTTTCATTATCTGATTTTACGTGTTTAAACCTAATGTGCTAATTGCCGCATTTACCGCTTTGATATTATCTGAAACGCATATAAATTGTGCCGAAACCCTTCTTCTCTATGAGTCTTCTAAATAATTTAGGAAGTGTGCACTTCGTGTGACTTCTTTTCTGTTAAAGTCATCCAAATTTTAGAACGAGGTACGGACAAGTTGCAAAGCCGGTGAAGCTTCTGTATTCCTGGAACGCTGCCCCGACCTCGTCTCGAGCTATCCGCTCGGGTAAGCCTGGTCTAGAACAAAACCCCAGAATTCAAACCTAGTATAACAGTGCCTCATGTCGGATCCCTAGTAGGAACAATTATTTTCATCACGTGCATTTGACTTAGGGGACTCAACATAGGGGTTGGGTCCGTCCAGGACAGGTGAACCCGAAATGAAAGACCATCCTGATGCTTCCTACTTGTTATGTGTACAATATGTTGTTTCGGTTTGTTTGTTGACCAGCTAAAGAAAAGAGAATAACAGGAAAACCAAGAGAGAAATAAAATAGGAGTTTTGCCCGATTTTTGAAAAAACCCGATATTCAAAATCATCCCGAAACTCTGTCAAAATATTTGAAATAATGGAGGAAAAGAAAGAAGGAAAATAGTATTTCAAAAAATGAAATGAGACAGTGCATATTTTTCAAAATTATGTCAAGATTTCCCGAACTACGCATTGTTTGATTCTCATCGGTGTGAGATACGTAGGCAACCCTCATCGGGTCCAACCCTATTTTTCAAAATCAAAATACAAAATATGGTCATAAATAATGTTAGGTGACGCCATTCTTGCCTAAATAGGCAAAATGTCCCAACGGGGCACCGGTAGGCTGTTTTGCAAGAATCGCCGCCTGTGGTCTTTTCCGAAAAGTTTTGACCCAATTAGCAAACACAACCCTAAAAACTTCATATCCGAAGTGTTTAAGGGCCATATTTGCAAAGATGGTCCATTTCCAATTGGTTACGAAATTTTTACAAAAATAGCACTTTTTTTACTTGTGGTCAAAAATAAATTATGGCTTTGCTTTTTCTTAACCAAATCACTTAAATAAATGTGCAGGATGAGCATTGTCGAAAATATTCCCTTTAGAATTGTCGAGGAAATGCCCGTAGGACTCCATATGTGGTGGAGAGACCTGGGGGAAGTCAGTAGAAATTTCGTGGCAAAATCTTTGGGCGGACTTACCGGCCTGTTAAAAATCAAGCCTAGATTGAACATCATCGAAGCCCTAATACAATTTTGGGACCTCTCTAACATTGTATTCCATTTCTCGGACTTTGAGTTAACACCCACGCTGGAAGAAATAGCGGGCTATGCAGGCCTTAGTGGAAACCTCAGGACCCGATATCCCGTAGCTCTCAAGGTTGTGACTCCCCAAAAATTCCTATACCATCAGCTAGGAAATACAAGATCTGCACCTATCTGAAGGATTATGCACCTTTTACTTCCTATGCAGTCGCTATGGAGATCCTCGGGGTTATGAAGCTGACAATACTGGTTTGACTCACCACAAGAACCAAACTAAATGGGAGGCCCGCCGAGGACTGGCTCACTTCATGATGAAAAAGTCTAACGACACTATTGTACCGATGGTTTTAGCCAAAATCTACAGTGCCCTTATTGTTTACCAATCGGGGGGAAATTTCTTCGAAGGGTGCAACCTGCTCCTACAGATCTAGATGATTGAACAACTTTGTCATCGTTCGGGCTACATGAATTACGGGTTGACTGGTTTAAATTGTATAGAAGAACATGACACTCGGGTAGAGGGACACGAACTTCCGAAGGGCACATAAACCTGGTTCATACACTTGAGTTCATTAACTGCCGACCAAATCAAGTGGACATTCGGTTGGCTCCCTATCGGCGAAGTCATCTATATACCAGCCGGGGTATGTTACCTTCTTTTGATGGGCCTCCGAAGCATTCAGATGTATGCCCAACATCGGGTCTTACGATAGTTAGGAAGGCAGCAGGATATTCCATATGATGAGGATCTGAGTCAGCAAGCCATTGAGTTATGTCCAAGAGCTACATTTCTAGAGGACAGGGTCCGTCAGATGTGGCATCAATGCAGATTTTTGAGCCACAGACTCGGGTGAGAGATTTTTCCAGAGCAGAAATGGAGTCGAGCTACATTTCCTGGTATGGTAGAATAGGCAGAGAGCATCAAGATCAAGAATGACCCGCAAAAAGACCCCATGTGCGACAATTCACTGAGTAAACACAAGAGCATTGGGCTTGGTTAGAAAAAGAGAACAACTACCGAGCTACCATAAGCAAGTTGGAAGCTCAAATAAGGGAAATCAAATTTGAAAACACTCTACAAGCCGCCACAGCTGAAGGGGAGAGAAACAAGTTAACCAAAGAAAATGAAGCTCTCCGGGCCCAGATCCAGAAATTAAAAATAGCTGTTGAGAACCCTGAGAGAAGAAGAACTGATGAAAAACTTATCAATAGTCTGAGGCAGAAAATATGCAACTACGGGGATGATCTAGACAAAGCTGAAGAGCAATTGGCCAGAGTTCGGGAAAAATTGACAAAAAGTGCAGAGGAAAGAGCAGAGTTTGTTCAAAAACTGAAAAGGAAATATGACCTGGAAGTCATATAATTGATAGAAAAGGTTGCCACCCTCGAAAATGAAATGGCCAAACAAGAAAAAAGGTTCAAGGCGGAAAGGGAACAATGTTATACCATGATGGCTCAGATAAATGAAGACTTGCAACAGCTGCAAGAGCAGAATCATAAGGACGCCGAGGATTTAGAGGCTAGATCTCAATAGATCGGTCGCTTACTCCAGGAAAAGGGCGTCATCAGGCAGAGGGTGTGAGAAATCGCTGATTATATTGTCACAAAATTCCAAGAGTGTGAAGATATGACCCGGACTACGTTCTTCGCAGCGATAATGATTTTCTTGCACAAGATAATGGATGACCTGTACTGCCTCCTACAAGACATGGCACGCAAGCCCGTGGAAAGACCGAATGGTGTCCCACGGGCCCCTGGAGCATTAGAAGCACTTATGTATTCTTGTTGTCCTTTTCGAGTCTGTATTTCACTATTGCAGTTTTGTTTGAGTCTACT
Organism: Nicotiana undulata; assembly: GCA_005239495.1. Taxonomy (NCBI): domain Eukaryota; kingdom Viridiplantae; phylum Streptophyta; class Magnoliopsida; order Solanales; family Solanaceae; genus Nicotiana; species Nicotiana undulata. The sequence continues at coordinate 66,947 of ML263980.1, read as the reverse complement.
TTAAGTCTATTGTAGTTTTTAATTTTCCAAGAAAGTACGTCAGAGTCTTTTGTAGTTTCCAAAAACAAATATTAGAGTCTTTTGTAATGAATGAAATTTGAAGTTTTATCTAATGAACAAAAATTTGAAAATCAGAATGTTTATTTCCTGTGTATTTATTCTTTGAACTACGTGATGATCTGATTCACGCGACATCGTGATACGTAGGCAATCCACATAGGATTAAATCATAACTCTAAAAATAAAAATAATTCGGAGAAAATAAAAAGGAAATTGAGTGAAGAATAAAAAGAGCAAAAAGAAAGAAATAAAAGAGTGACAAAAAATAACAGAGAAAAACAAAGGGCAAAAATAACAAAAGGAGAAGAAAGAAAAAGTTTGGGTTTGAGAAAAAAGTCGGGATGAAGCACTTGACCGATGCAAAACATATAGGAAGCATTTAACTTCCTAGGTGCATTGAATACCCCCAACGTGCGATTCCCTATGTGTTAAATGCCTCAATCTAACGTTTTGTGTTTCACTCTTAAAGGTATTGTTTAAAGGTGGTTGGTTTTTGCAGTAACCTGGATTCACACCCATACTTCACCATATCAAAAGGAAGTGCCGAGATGACATCTGACAGTCAACTACCAATCATCAACTCCTCTGAGGATGACCCAATCCTGGTCATCCCGCCATCTGAGTCAGCCACAACGGAGGAAAATAGGATACCGCATTGCTGCATGTTGGAAATGTGGGACGCCTGGTCAAATGGTAGGGAACCACCCAACACCATCCCTGGTTTCCCCGAGCTGATTCCCAGGACATGCAGGATTTCCAATGTCCCTATCAGTTATTTGGCCACCCCGTTCGAGTACTCGTTTGTGCCGGCTTACTTCACCATAAGGCCTTCTGAGGTTCGCCCCTAGACACTATTTTCCGGTGTGTCTTCCAACATCTTTACATCACCACCAATCTCCACCACGGCATCACCAATTGTCTATGGACCGAGCTTTGAGCCACTAACTTTTACATTCCAAACACCGTCGTTCCATATAGACACGACTCATGTCACTCCAAACTCATACCCTCAACATCCCTAATATGAATCTACTGTGGGACAAGAAAAAAACCGCAAAAAACCCGAGCAAGAAGAGATGGCTCGAAAAATGAAAAGCATTGAGCAGAGTCTCAAAAATATACAAGGACTAAGTGGTCAGAAAAGTGTTTCCTATGCAGACTTGTGCATGTTCCTGCACGTTCACCTGGCTGTCGGGTTTAAAACCCCCAAATTCGAGAAATACGACAGACAAGGGAACCCCATAGCTCATCTAAAAAGGTACTGCAACCAGCTAAGGGGGGAAGGCGGAAAGGAAGAGCTTCTAATGGCTTACTTCGGAGAAAGTTTGGCCGGGATTTAATCTGAGTGGTACATGGACCAAGATATATCCCATTGGAATATATGGGAAGACCTGACCTGGGACTTTGTCCGACAATTTCAATATAACGTGGACATAGCGCCAGATAGGAAGTCACTGTCCAATATTAAGAAAAATTCATCACAAAGCTTCAGAGAATACGCTATCAAGTGGCGTGAGAAAGCTGTCAGAGTCAAGCCTCCGATGGATGAGATTGAGATGGTAAATGTCTTTTTACAAGCCCAGGAGGCTGATGTCCGCCATGGGCAAGTGATTTGCGTAAGCAATAAAAATCGGAGAAATGGTTGAAAATGGTTTGAAGACTGGTCGCATTCTAAGACAATCCTCCATAAGAGAAACTTCCAAGCAATACAGAGCGGGTCGGGGAGTGCAGCTAATAGAAAGAAGAAAGAGGAATCTGCAATGATGGCCTCCAATGTAAGAAACTCCTGAGAGCCCCGAGGCTACTTTTCTGATGCACCACGACATTACTATCCCCACCAGGATGCAACATATGCCATAATGCCTCAACCCTATCCGATAATGAATGCTCAGCCGTATGTCTGGCCCTAACAACACTACAATCAAAACCGAGCTCCACCGCCAGAAACAATCCTCCTTGCCAAACTCCATATAATCCTTGCCCTCCACAAAATAATCCACAGGAGAACACACTTTACACCAATTGGAGAATCATACTCTAGTCTTTTCCCGAAGCTGGTCCAAATGGGTCTGCTGCAGCCTTTACCCAAAAATAGGCAAAACCCAGAATCCCCCTCTTACCGTCCAGGTACTCGGTGTGCTTACCACTCAAGGGATGAGGGACATGATACTGAAGATTGCTGGACCCTCAATCGGGCGGTTGACAGCCTCATAGAACTAAATAAGGTGGTGTTAAGGGATGAAGAAGCTCCCAATGTGACCAATAATCCGTTGCCCGCTCATAATAACGGGCCGATCATTGGCATGATTTGTGAAGACCGAGATTTTGATACGACCCTAAAAGCTATCATCGCAATTGAGAATGTGGAGAAAAAGCCCAAAGCGGTACCTAAGCCAGTTAAAGAGATAAAGAAAAGTAACCCCGTCCCTCAGGCCACGAGGAAGGTAGAAACCAAAACAGAGATGGGACTTTCTAAATATGTTGTTCTTTATGTCCCCAGGGCGCCCAGGAAGGAACAGTTCGCATTAAGCCCTCCCAATAAAGCCATGGTGAATGTCCCAAATATGTACGTACCAAAGGGGACGTATGTGGCGCGGGGGCCAATAATTTCACCAAGGCTGAATGAGCATGTGGTTATTAGTCGCGCGTCACAAACTCCCATAAATGATACCACTTCTGACCCCTGGAACTACAACAAGACGGTAGTGACGTACAGGGGAAAAGTGATCATAGAGGAAGCAATTGAAGCAAACTCATCTGAAAGATACCTCAACTAGAAAGAGCTAAACAAGAACAAACAGAAACGCTTTCCGCCTAAAAAACTAGTCAGCGCCTAGAAGGCACATGAATTCTTTAGAAAGATGAAAACTTCGGAGTATTCTGTGATAGAACAACTCAGAGAATATCCCACTCAGGTCTCACTTCTAACTTTGCTGTTAAGCTCAAGTGCACACCAGAAAGTTTTGATCAAAACGCTTAATGATACGTATGTTCCAGCCGAAACTACAGTTTAACAAATGGAAAGAATGGAGGAACGCTTCTTCGAGGTAAATCGCATCTCATTCAGCAAAAATGACTTGCCCCCAGAAGAGGCTTCTCACAATAAGGCTCTCCACCTAACCGTCAAATGTGAAGGGTACTACGTAAAAAGGGTTATGGTGGACAGGGGATCTGCTGTCGACATTTTCCCTCTCTCAACCTTAAAAAGAATGGATATTGGAACTGAGAGAATCAGGCCCAACAATGTGTGTCTCCGTGCATTCGACGACATCAAGAAAGACACAATCGGAGAAATTGATTTTGTCTTGACAATCGGCCCCGTAGACTTTGAAGTAACATTCCAAGTCTTGGACATGGATACATCTTATAATTATCTCCTGGGAAGGCCGTGGATCCATGCCGCAGGAGCTGTACCCTTGACCCTCCACCAGATGGTTAAATTCAAGCACGAATACAAGGATATTGTGGTCCATGGGGAAGACGAGCAGTCCATTTACAGGGATCCATTAGTTCCCTGCCTAGAAGAAAGAGAAGGTAGTGAGCATATCATCTACTAGGCTTTTGAGGTAGTGGTTGTGGACCAATGTCAGGAGGGAACCCCTTTTCCTCATCCCTTCCTATCAAATGCATCCATCATGGTCGCTAGAGACATGATCAAACATGGGTACAAATCTGTAAAAGGGCTCGGTGTGTCCCTGCGAGGCATCGCAGAACCTATCACCTTGCCTACCAGTGAGAAGTTCTTCGGCATTGTGTTTCACGCTACTCCCGACGATGAAAAATAGGTCGACCAGCATAAGAAAGACGGTTGGGTGATGCCTTAGCCAATCCCACACATCACTGAATCGTTTGTCGAGCCGAAATAGATAGAAGAAGAACAGAAAACCTTCACAGCCGAGGAAATCGAGAGATTTGTGGGGCAATGAGGCAGATGTTGCATGAGACTCATATGGTCCAATTAGGAGAAGGCTCAAGCATTGCTGAAGTGCAATATATGGGGCCTGATGCCAAAATCCAAAACTGGAAGGCTACTCCATTCCCCGTCAGGCGGGAGTCCTGGTAGTCCAGTCTTGCCATCCTTTCGGCAATTCAGGTTATTTCAGGGTGTAACTCGAGTGTTTTTAGTTTATTGTCTTTTCAAATTCTGATGTTGTGATGACCCAAAAGGTCATCCCGTGTATTCCTAGCAAATTCTTTGTTCTGAGGTTGTGAAAACATCTTGATATCTCACCTCGATTTGCGTGCGCAGCCCGGGCGTGTAGCCGGGAAGTTGTTATGTGGAAAATTGATAAAAATGATATTTTTGTGTTAAAATTTGAATAAAGTTTACTCTGGTCAACAATTTTGGTAAACGGACCCGGACCCGTGATTTGACGGTCCCGTAGGGTCCGTAGGAAAATGTGGGACTTGGGCGTATGCCCTGAATCAAATTCTGAGGTCCCAAGTCCGAGAAATGAATTTTTAAAGAAAATTATTTTCTGAAAAATATTAAGGTTTTTGAAAATAAATTACTATGGGGAACCTATTGTATCGGGGCCGTATTATGGTTATTGTAAAGACCCGTAAAAAATTTTGTTTAAAATAATGCCCGAATAAGCCCCCGAGTTGTTATATCTGTGGAAACTCTTAAAACGGACCTTGATTGTGTGAAAGTACCACGGGATTTGAAAGAACTTAATTTTTCCAGAAATTTGGGTGTTATGCGACGCACTATGCGATCGCATAACGTGTATGCGGATCTCATAGTGGTCACATACACGGGCAGATCACTGCCCAGCTGAAGGGGTGTTATGGGACGCACAATGCGATCGCATAACGTGTATGCGGACCACATAGTGGTCGCATACTTGGGCAGAATGTTTTCAAAATTTGGCCCACCTAGGGGCCATTATGCGGTCCAATATGCGGACCGCATGTCAGGAATGCGATCGCATCGCATTCCTGATCGCATATTCGACACGATCTTTTAATTTTATACATTTTTATACCCGAACCCAGTTTCATTTAACCCCTTCCCCCTTTCATTTTAACTGGTTTCTGAAAAAAATAGAGAGAAGTGAGAGTGGGTTCTAGAGAGAGAAGTCCTCATCTTCCCCAAATTGATCCTCCATCTCTACCCAGGCTTGGAAGTTTATCAAGTAGTAGTCATCTTCTTCATCATAAGAGGTAAGCCTTCACCCTATTTTCTCAAATTCCAGGGATTTAACTAAGAATAAAACACACATAGGTTGGTTCTTGGGGATGAAAAGTTGGGACCTTGCATGCATGTGAATAATCTTCCATAACCTAGCAAAGGGAAGCAAGTAGAGTAATCTTTCACTAAAAAGGGTTTAGTCAATCTAAGGGATCACATAGTGTTTGATAAAATTCTCAAATGAACTCGAAACTCCTAATTCTAAGGTAAATATGTTGTGTTGTGAACTAGATTGACGGTGCTAGGCGGTTCGGTTAATTGCAATAGAAATTAAAAAAGGGAAACTCGAATCCAGGTTATGTATGGCTAATTTTAATCTTTGTATAATCAATTGTGGTGTTCGAGCATACGGTACGTGTATTGTTATGAATATGTGCAACTGGTTGTCCGAATTATGTTGAAGTGTGAAGTGTATTACTTGTCTGTCTTTAGTTGATCACCACACTACCATGCTTTGTAAAACGGTGCTAGGAGGATAATGAATCCAAGAGTATGAATGTATATGCTAAAGGCTATGTAAAGAAGCTATATTCTTATTGCTGAAATTTTCTGTGATTGAACTGTGATATTTCATCGTTGATATGAGATGTGATTGCTTGGTGGGATGGGGTTGCGCGCCGCAACAGGGGAGATAAGGGTGATATGTGAGAAATGATAAGGGTGTGATTGTGATTGTCAGGTGGGATCGGGCTGCACGCCGCAACAGAAACACAACAAATGATTGTGATTGTCAGGTGGGATCGGGTTGCGCGCCGCAACAGAAGAAATAAGGGTGAAATGTGAGAAGGGACAAGGGTGGAATTGAGATTGTGATTATGATGAAGTGAAAATTGTGGAACTTCCATTGTGTATCTTTCTATGTCTTGTGCAGTGATTGTGTGACTCTCTGTCTGTCTCTTGCCTGTGCATTATTGAGTTTACTTAGAGTAAAGTTTGTTCATACATACCAGTACAATTCAAATGTACTGACGTCCCTTTTGCCGGGGGCGCTACATTCTTGTGATGATTGTAGGTGGTTCTATAGCAGGTACTCCAGCCCACCGACAGTAGTGCCTCCTCTACGTCCTATCAGCTATTTTGGTGAGCCCCTCTCCTCTCGGGGCCCAGTGTGGTTCATGCCACCTTTTCTTCCGGATTTTCATTTTGGTATTTGTGTAAGGTATAGCCGGAGCCTTGTTACCGGCAAGTATTATATATAACTCCTTTGTACTCTTAGAGGCTCCGTAGACAAGAAGTGTGGGTTATGTACTTATGTATTTTGGGCAGTATGACTTGTAGACCATGTAATGTAAAACTGCGTGTTATGTATATTATGTTAGTATTGTACTACATGTTGGTAATGACAGAATTCTATGGTTTAATTTCTGATTGTAAGAATGCGTCTTAATTATAATTGAATAATGTACATCGAAAATCTTGGGGTAATACGTGGGAGGGAAAAAGGAATCCAGGTCCGCTTGACTAGGGCTACCCGGTCGAGTGCCGGTCGTGTCCCTTAGTTTTTGGGGCGTGACAGTTCTAGAGCCCGGTGCAGGTTCGATATTGATGTTTTAGATTTCAATACTACACAATAATATAAGTTAATTGAGCAGTACCCAATTTTCGAGTGATGTCTAATAAGATGAATCTGGTTCTTCTTGGTGTACTACTTTCTACTGTTGCGGAATGATAAAGCAGTAAAGTAAAACACATAGATTTTTACGTGGAAAACACCTGGCTCAAAAGGTGAAAAAACCACGACCTACACCTCAGTAGGATTTTCTCAAGCACTTCACTAAAAACACTGAGCCAAACGGACTTACAAAATAAACTCTTTTGTAATCCTAGGACTAACTCTAATCCTCTTTGTATCAACTAGCCTCTAGCTAATTTCTACAGATTTCAATCTAACTCTAACTTGAACAATATGTACCTATTACAATTTGCTTCTAAGAAAGCTGATAAGATACAATATTAAAACTCCTACTACAATCAACTAGACTCAATACATCACTGATGAAACAATTTCTTCTAGTTGAACTGTAGCCTTCGCACAATACGTCTGCTTGCAAAATATCCTAGGAACTTTGCTTTTCAGAACTTGATTCACTTTTGTCTTTGTGCGTCAACCCTTTCAGTAGTAATACATTGAGTATTTATAGAGTCAGTTGTTGAGTACATGGTTCAATTCTGATCCAACTATACCTGGGTATACAAGTTCGACTATGACTCAACTTCCTTCTCTATTTGTGTCCTTGCTAAAATCAACTTCAATCTTCTTTATCAGTTTGTAACCTTTTCATATTAGGAGACACCCTTTTAGCTCTTTGATACTCAGTAAACACTGATATCTCCTATGCATGAATAATTCTTGTGCCAACTGTTCTGTTCAGATGTGTGTGCTCTGATGGACCCGGTTCAACTTGTCAATCTTCAAAACCCATTCAGTGACACGGGCCAACAAATTCCCCCTTTTTGATGATGACAAACTCTGTGCTTTTTTCTTGTATACACTTCGAACACTTTGTATAGTTTTAAGCATTAATCATCAAGAACCAGGTTCATTAGGTCATAAATATCACTTTTGAAAAAAACAAAACACAACACCACCAGCACACATCTTCCCCCTTTTGGCATCATCGAAAAGTTGTAAAATGATACTTACCAATTTTTAATTCTTACTCATGGCAAATTTAGGCAACTGCAGGTGCAAGCATGATTAATCAACTCAAGTAACCAATAATGTAAGCTAAATTAGAAATTGAGACAATTTTTTAAAATCATCAAACTTCATTGATTTAATACACATCAAGCACCAACAGATTAAGGCAAAAACGATCAAAACATGAGCAAAAAACAGAAAAAGGTAGAAACAAGTTTAACAAGACATAAACACGTCCCGAACTGGGCACTTGAAAGGTTATGGGGAAGGTCTGGATAGACCTAAGGGTGGGAGGGTTAAAATGAGGTTGGGTTCTTAATTTGAAGGAGGGACAGCATTTGGTGTAGAACACCTTCGTTTTTCTCCTTCTCCTTTGCAAGTTCTGCTTTTAGAGCATCACGCTCAGCTTCCACCATAATTAAACGAGATTTCAATCGAAGGATTTCAATATCCTTTAACTCGCTTTCCTACACTAGAGTACGGACCTTGCTGTTTACAGCTTGCTTCCGAGATGAACCAGGTTCATCTGCCGGAGCAGTGATAAGATAATCACAAGACAGCAGTGTGTCCTTCCCAAAATAATCTTTCGCTGTAGCCATCTCAGCCTTCTTCGCAGGAACTCAAAAGTGAGATCCATGTAATTTGCAATGTGTCTGCGTTCTTGTCTGGGAAGCAGGAATTTGATGACAAATTCGAAAAATAACTTATGCTCAAGCTTCATCTCACTCTTGTACACAGCCCTTGGTTCAAGATCCTTCTCATTATCGCAAAAGAATCTGGTGATACTGAGTGCTGAGGACATTCCATCTAAGCAAGGCCATCTCTGCCTTGTGTAGTCTTCATACCCCTCAGCAGGAATATCTAGAATCACACCCAGTTCTTGAGCATCAAAAGAGACTTCAACTCCCTTGACCAAGGAGGTGACCCTGCCTCTAATGACTATGGCATTCCCCATGAACTCCACAACTTCATCCCTGACCAGCCTGCCTTCCATGCGAAGGGCCATGTCCTTCCAGCCCTGCGCTGCCAGAAAATCTAGTAGATACCTCATTCCTGGCTCCTCCAAATCCTTCATAAACTTTCCCTTCAAGATCGTTCTCTTGCCAAACATGGTAACTCGGTCAGAAGTCACTTCACCAACCTCCATCTCTTCCTCTCCACTCCACTCATCATCCTCATACTTCTCAACAACCTGCACCTTTTACACCTTCTTTATCTTAGACCGTGTCGTTGTAGCAGTACTCGCAGTGGTGGTGGAAACAGTAGCTGACTTCTTCGAAGAAGTCTTAGCCTTTTTGTGCTTGGGTGTCCCAATTACCACTGGAGCAGCCTGCTCCTCTTGTTGGACCAGGTCCAACGGCTCCTCTTCTAACACAATTGCCTCGACAGGCTCTCCGAATTTGGCTTTCCCTTTATCTGCTCTCTTTTTCTTGCTCTCTTGCAGAGACTTTTCTAACTTCTCTTCCTCCTCTCTTACAGTATTTCGCGTAGTACGTACCTTAGGAATAGGTACCTCAACAGAACCAACAACTTTCCTTTTCTCTGAAGGAACTGAGGCTGTAGACTTCTTTGACTTTGGAGTCCTTCTTTTCTTGGGGTTATATGAGTCCCCCAACTTCCTCAGTCTTTTAGCCAAAGTTTCTTCCCTAGAAGAATCGTGTTCATCTATTGCTTTCATCAATTTCTCCAACCCAGCATCAGCTTCCTCAACTCCACTAGTTCCCCCTAAGATTGTGACATCTTCTTCAAGATTTTCAAGAATGAGACCATATATTGACAATGTGGTACCAGCCTCTCCCTATCCCCTCACATTTACATCTACCTCGATCTGAAGAGGTTTCTCTTTCCAAGATTTTCTTTGCCTTTTAGGTACTTCAACATCCACCACAGACCCCACCAACACAAATCATTAATCAACAATATTTATTTCATAGAGAGCATCAGAATGACCTTTCTCAACACTGGTTGAACCGGGTGCTTCATCTTCATTTGTAGACTTTAATGATTCATTAAACGATTCTGGTTTGGAGCCTTCTTCAGCATGCAATAATTCTTCCAAGAATTTGGCTCTTGAACAAGAAGCCACAGATTTACGTGTAAGAACTTTTACACGACGAGGCTTGGGGGCTGGGGTAGGGTTTGGTGTGGGTTCTGGGATAGTAGGGTGTTCTGGGGTTGTCGACTTTTCTGGAGACTCAGAACTAAACACTGAGGGTAAATTTGAGTCTGATTCATAGTTGCATCCATCATAATCTCTGTTTGGAGATGAATTAGAAGAAGCTGGTAGAGGTGACGACATGATTTTAAATTATTTAGAGAGAAGAAAGACATGAGGCAGTAGAGATTGTGAGTAGAGTGAGTTGAACAAGGTTCGACTGTTGCTTTATGCATAATGGTTAATAATGGCCTTTTTATAACTTATGGCTGGGGAGATTACAACGGAAGAGTATTAACTCAAGTGGGATACTAATCGATTCAGAATTGTCAGTGATTAGACATTGAATGGACAGTTACTTTCCCCCTAAAACTAGGCTAATCAAGTGTAATGGGACTTCTTGAAACTGGTTCATTATCTGGGTAAGTACGAGGATTGAATTCGAACCACAAATAGATAGAGTCCTGCTCATGTATGACTGTACTTGAATTAATACATGTATGGAGATGAGAACGTACCTTGTCAGTTATGTGAACCAACATGGATGAACAAGGTTCATCCAGGTAAAATCCTTTATTTGCCTCAATTTACAAAAATAGAGAAACATCATTAGCAAATAGGGAATCATACTAATACATGGCAGAAGAGTATGGCAATAAATACATAATACTGAGCAATGATTAATTTGATTAAGTACCTAATTTTAATTTTCTAGCCAAAAAAGATTTCATTTTTTTTCAATTTTTTTTAGTTTTTGTTTTTCAATTAGGTGATCTTAGTCATCCCTAATTCAAGCATGTTTCTCTCATAATTCTCCCTACTCAGTGCTTTGGTAAATATATCAGCAATTTGACGATCATTCGCACATAATTCGATTGAGATCATTCCTTTTTCATAGTTGTCCCTCAGAAAATGGTTTCTAACATCTATGTGCTTGGTTATCTTGTGATGAACCGGGTTCTTCGTCATACTAATTGCACTAGTGTTATCACAGTAAATAGGAATGCATCCCACATCTATACCAAAGTCCATGAGTTGTTGGTTAATCCACAGCAACTGAGCACAGCAAGAGGCTGCAGCCACATATTCAGCCTCAGCAGTAGACAGCGCTACTGAATTTTGTTTCTTGGTGGCCCAAGATACAAGGCAAGATCCAAGAAGTGAGCCATGCTTGAAGTACTTTTCCTGTCAACCAGAAAACCTGCATAATCAGCATCAGCATATCATATAAGGTCGAAATTACTACCTTTAGGATACCAAAGGCACAAATCAGTGGTGCCTTTCAAATATCTCAAAATTCTCTTCACTGCAGTGAGGTGGGACTCCTTTGGATTTGCTTGAAACCTAGCACATAGTCCCACGCTGAACATAATATCTGGTCTGCTGGTAGTGAGATATAGTAGAGACCCAATCATTCCTCTATATACCTTCTGATCAACGGATGAACCAGGTTCATCCACATCCAATTTTGTAGATGTGGCTATGGGGGTGTCTATCTCCTTTGATTCCTCCATTTTGAACTTCTTGAGGAGTTCTTTCACATACTTCTGTTGATGAATCATTGTACCATGTGGAGTTTGCTTGATCTGCAAGCCTAAGAAGAAAGTTAGCTCACCCATCATACTCATTTCAAACTCACTCCCCATTAATGTAGAAAATTCCTCGCTAAGTTTATCAATAGTTGCCCCAAATATGATATCATCAACATATATTTGCACAATCAGATGATCCTTTCCCTTTTCCTTTAGAAACAAAGTACTATCTATTTTTCCTCGTTTGTACCCATGTTTCAGCAGAAATTTTGACAATCTCTCGTACCAAGCTCTAGGTGCTTGCTTGAGAACATAGAGAGCCTTGTCAAGTTTATATACATGATCAGGTTACTCTTTGCTTTCAAAGCCAGGAGGCTATTGTACAAATACATCTTCCTTCAAATAGCCATTGAGAAAGGCGCTCTTGACATCCATCTGTTGGAGAGTGAATTCCATGTATGCAGCAAATGCTATAAGTAGTCTGATTGCCTCCAATCGTGCCACAGGGGAAGAGGTCTCATCATATTCAATTCCCTCTTCTTGGTTGTATCCTTGAAGAACCAATCTTGCCTTATTTCTTGTAACAGTTCCATCCTCATCGAGCTTGTTCCTGAAGACCCACTTGGTGCCAATTACTGATCTGTCTAGTGGCCTGGGTACCAAGTGCCATACTTGACTCCTCTCGAATTGATTCAGCTCTTCTTGCATGGCAGTTACCTAGTCAGCATCTTGCAGGGCTTCATCAATGTTCTTTGGTTCAATCAAGGATAGAAATGCAACAGATTTTTCAAGGAGGATCTAGTTTTGATTTCAGATCTCAAGTCTGTTATGATGTTCTCAAGAGGGTGAGAGTTCTGATATCTATGTGGTTTGAGTACACTTTGTAGTTGTGGAACAGGATCAGGGCCAGGATTTTCATGTAGAGTTCCCCCTGTTGTGTTGCGTGGGGTTGTTGGACCTGGTCCATCACCTGTTCCATCTGCCATAGGTGCTTCAATGTGGTCATTTCTCCTTACCAGTCCAAGCTCCTCGTCTTCTAGTTCCTGTCTCTCAGAAACAGTGTTAGTTTCATCAAAGACAACATGTACACTTTCTTCTACACACATAGTTCTTTTATTGTATATTTTATAAGCTTTTATATGTGTTGTGTATCCCAATAACACTCCCTCATCACTTCTGGGATCAAATTTTCCTAAAGAATCTTTGCCATTATTATGCACATAAAACTTGCATCCAAAAGCCCTAACATGGGATATGTTGGGCTTTCTCCCTTTAAGTAATTCATAGGGAGTTTTCTCTACCAGAGGTCTGGTCATGCATCTATTGATAATGTAGCATGCAGTGTTTATTGCTTCTACCCAGAAGCTGTGAGGTAGTTTGCTTGATAGAAGCATGGTTCTTTCCATGTCTTCAGTAGTTCTATTCTTTCTTTCCACAACCCCATTTTGCTGTGGGGTTCTAGGGGCAGAAAAGTTGTGATTGATACCATGTTAATCACAGAACTCAGCAAACATAGCATTTTCAAATTCAGTCCCATGGTCAGATCTTATTGATGTTAGTTGATGTCCTAACTGATGTTGAGTTTTCTTAACAAATATGATAAGCATATCAAATGCTTCATCCTTAGATGCTAGAAATAAAGTCCACGTGAACCTTGAGTAATCATCAACTAACACCGTCACATATTTCTTACCACCTCTGCTCAGAGTTCTCATTGGACCACAAAGATCCATATGAACCAGTTCCAACGTCCTGGCGGTACTGACAATTTTCTTACTTTTGAAAGAAGATCTTACCTGCTTCCCCCTTGCACATGCCTCACAAACTTTGTCTTCATTGAACTTAATGTTAGGGAGTACTACCACTAAGTCCTTAGAGACTAGCTTGTTAAGATGAGTCAGACTTGCATGACCAAGTCCTTTGTACCACAGGAGGGGATCACTGTCCAACACACTAAGGCAAGTGAGTTCATTGTCAGACAGTGTGGACAAGTCAATGACATAGATATTGTTCATTCTCTTTCCCTGCAAAACAATCTTGTCAGTAAGCAGATTGATCACAAAACATTTTGTGGAAGTAAAAGCGACAAGGTTACCTCTGTCACACAGTTGTGACACACTGATAAGGCTATATTTCAAGCCATCTATCAGATACACATGTTCAATTGAACGTGTGTCATCTTTACCTACCTTGCCGACCCCTATTATTTCACCTTTCTTTCCGTTTCCAAAGGAGACATTTCCTCCTTTGAGGTTTTCAAGTGAAAGGAATTGTTCCTTGTTCCCTGTCATATGCTTAGAGCAACAACTATCCAAAAACCAAATTAGGCTGCTCCCCTTCACTTGTACCTACAAAAGGAAATCAGGGGTTAGTTTTAAGAACCCAAACTAGTTTGGGTCTTTTTCTATGAGAGAATGGATGAATCAGATTTTTTCTGGCCCAGTTTGGTAGCCAGTTCTTCTTTTTAATGAATCTCTCATTTTTTTGACTGGCCTGCTCTTTTACAGCACACTCATATTTGTAGTGGCCAGTCTTCCCACAATGGGTGCACATTTTATTTTCAGGGAGAGTGAGATACTTGCTTTTGGGATCCCACTTAGGCAATTGACTCCCAAAACCAAGCCCTCTCCGGTTGCTACTATGATTCTCTTGGAGCCAAGTTAATGCATCAGAAGACATATTCCATTTGCATGTTCTATTAAATTCATGTTTGACTTTGCCAAGATATTCTTTAAGAGATTTTATCTGTTCATAATTGGTATACATTTTATCCTTTAGTTTTCCTAAGTCTTCTTCTAATATTGCATGAGAGTGATCAACCACCTTTTTACTGGATCCTAGTCTTAACTTTAAGTTTTCAGATTTTAGTTCTAGGATTTCAGTTTCGAGTGGATGGACCTGTTTCATCAAGACAGTGTTTTTCTTTTTAGATTCACTGACCCTTATTTCAGGTCCATGCATTTTTCTTTTAGCATTGCACACTCTTTAGATAGTTGATCCTTCTTTTTGGTTGTTTTCTCAGAATCATCTATGAAGTCAAGTCGCAACTCAAAGAGTTTCTCCTTAGATAAAAACTTTATTTTAGTTTTAAGTTGTGAGATACTTACCTCTGGTTCTTCATAAATCTCCTCATCAGATTCTCTAATTGCCATGATAGCCTAATCTTCTGTCTCACCATCTTCTGATTCTTCATCTGGACTTTCCCCCCAAGAAGCACCATAGCTTTTGTAGTGGTTTTCTTGGGCTGGACCACTTCTTCCTGTTCTTTCTTTCATATCTCTCCTTCCTCCATTCTACTTCCCACTGAGGGCAGGTTTTGATGAGATGGTCAGTTTTTCCACACTTGTAGCATCCCTCATTAGATGGCCTTTCTGGTGCCTTGCCTTGTTGAAGTTTCCTCCTCTAGAGATGCCCTTCTTCCTCATGAGTAAGTTTCTAAATTCTTTGGTGATCATGGCCATATCATCCTCCTCCAGATCTGCTCCTTCAGTGATCCTGAGTGCTAGACTTATCTCCTTCTTTAGGGCATCAATATTCATGATTTGCCTTCTGAGTTCATAAGCAGTGAGATTTCCAATTAACTCATCCAGTCTAAGGGCTGCCATATTTTTGGATTCCTGGATAGCAGTGATCTTGCTTTCCCAGGAAATAGGCAAACCCTTGTCAAGATCTTCTCTACCTTGTCATCTTCAAGTATGATTCTTCCAAGAGACTTGAGTTCATTGGTCAAGGTGGTAAACCTTGTGTACATCTCCTGAATAGTCTCTCCTTCTTTCATAGTGAAGTTTTCATACTGAGAGTATAGTAGTCTACCTCTAGGCCTTTTAACTTGAGGTGTTCTTTCATGGGCTATTTGTAGAGTGTCCAAGATTTCCTTGGTTGTTGTGTAGCTTTGGGTTCTACTATATTCATCAGGACCTAGTCCACATACTAGCCATTTCTTGGCCTTGGCATTCTTCTCCCATTTCTTCAAATCTTCAGCCGTGCAGTCAGCCCTAGTCTTAGGTACATCTACACCTTCAACAGTCTTTTTCATTGTTGCAAGGGGTCCATCAGTGACTATGTCCCATAGTTCATAGTCCTCTCCAATAAGATGGTCCTTCATTCTATTTTTCCTCCAATAACAGTACTGGCCATTGAAGAGTGGTAGCCTTGCGGTTGATTGACCTTCCCAGTTCCCAGGTGGTGCACTCATCCTGATCTTTTCCAAGGTGTTAGCCTTTTCAAGGATAACCTACTATGATACAAATTTATATTGTAGACTTCAATACTACACAATAATATAAGTTAATTGAGCAGTACCCAATTTTCGAGTGGTGTCTAATAAGAAGAACCTGGTTCTTCTTGGTGTACTACTTTCTACTGTTGCGGAATAATAAAGCAGTAAAGTAAGACACAAATATTTTTACGTGGAAAACACCTGGCTCAAAAGGTGAAAAAACCACGACCTACTCCTCAGTAGGATTTGCTCAAACACTTCACTAAAAACTCTGAGCCAAACGGACTTACAAAATAAACTCTTTTGTAATCCTAGGACTAACTCTAATCCTCTTTGTATCAACTAGCCTCTAGCTAATTTCTACAGATTTCAAGCTAACTCTAACTTGAACAATGTGTACCTATTACAATTTTCTTCTAAGAAAGCTGATAAGATACAATATTAAAACTCCTACTACAATCAACTAGACTCAATACATCAACGATGAAACTATTTCTTCTAGTTGAATTGTAGCCTTCGCACAATACTTCTGCTTGCAAAATATCCTGGGAACTTTGCTTTTCATAACTTGATTCACTTCTGTCTTTGTGCGTCAACCCTTTCAGCAGTAATACATTGAGTATTTATAGAGTCAGATGTTGAGTACATGGTTCAATTCTGATCCAACTCTACCTGGGTATACGAGTTCGACTATGACTCAACTTCCTTTTCTATTTTTGTCCTTGGTGAAATCAACTTCAATCTTCTTTATCAGTTTGCAACTTTTTCGTATTAGGAGACACCCTATTTGCTCTTTGATATTTAGCAAACACTGATATCTCCTATGCATGAACAATTCTTGTGCCAACAGTTCCGTTCAGATGTGTGTGCTCTGATGGACCTGGTTCAACTTGTCAATCTTCAAAACCTATTCAGTGACATGGGCCAACAGATATGATTTATAATTGTTGCCTGTGAAGTTTTGTAAGAAACGAACTTCGTTTGACGTGATTCGGACCTTAAATGTAAATTTGGAGTGAAACAAACTTTGTTTTGATGTTATTTTGGTGATTTTATTACATGAATAAGTCCGTAGGAGGTTTTTGAGGTTGTGTGCATAATTGGTTTGGAGCTCCGAGGGCTCGGGTGAGTTTCGGGTAGGCGTCGGGGTACGTCAAGGTTCATGTCTTATTTCTGGGATTGGTTCATCCGTCATGCCTTCTTGATCTTCCTCACTTCAGATATTTTTAGGTCTCTTGGTTGACTCACAAATATTGGGGGCTCTTCTTCTTTGGAAGAGTTTGATGTGGAATAATTGCTTGATTGTGAGCTATCTTCCATTGAATCATCGTCAGAGGAATTTAGAGATTCTAACCATGTAGTATCTCCTTCTGACATGTTTCTTGGCTGGGAGACATAGATGTCCGGAATCTTCTAATCAGAAATCATTAGACTTTTTGGGTTGGACCCTTTTTAACTTTCTCATTGGTCTCTTCATCCGCGATCGCATAGTATAGTGTGAGAGGGGGTGTACTGCTACTCTATGCGATCGCATAGCCAGGTTTGCGACCGCATAGGTGTATAGGAGAGCTGGGGGAGGGGGGGCTGGTAGTGTACTGTGGGACCGCATTTTCTTGTTCACGATCGCAAAGCAGCGATCTTCAAACTGATAAACCAACCTTTCACTTCTCATATGGGGAATCATCCACATGAGGACCAGAAGACGGCATTCTAAGGCTATTCCGCGATCGCGTATCTTAAAAACCCAGTCCACTATGCGATCACATTACCCCTTCGCGATCGCATGGGTCTAAAACACCCAGTTATTTTAAAGTCTAAAAACAGAATGCTCATTACGAGATATTACCATTTTTCACAATCTTCTTCTTCTCCACACCTCTTGGGCGATTCTTGGGAGACTTCTTCACCATAATCTCTTAGGTAACTAATCTTTGACTTGTTTTCTTCCATTTTTATCAACACCCACTAGATTCTTTGTCTAAAAACATGGGATTTAAGGTAGAAAATTAGGGATTTGGGTAGAGTTAGGGCTTTTTGATTATTTGGGAATTCGACCTCATTTTGGGGTCGGATTTCAAAACAAATTATATATTCGGGCTCGTGGGCGAATGGGTGATCAGGTTTTGGTCCGAACCTCGTGTTTTTACCAAGCGGGCCCGGGGTCGAATTTTGGGTTTTTTGGATGAATGTTGGGAAATCTATAATTAAGCATTGAAATTGAATTGTTTAGCCTTTATTGATGTTATTGAGTCGATTATGTCTAGATACGATCTATTTGGAGTCGGGTTTAAAAGGAAAAGCGGTGCTAGAGGCTTGATTTGATCGTGGAAGTCGAGGTAAGTGTCTGGCCTAACCTTAGCTTGAGGGAATAGGTGTTGAGTCCTATTTGCTACATGTTTATTCCATGACCAATGTATAGGTTAGGTGACGAGTACCTATATGTTGTGGTCAAGCATGCCCTGAGTCGAATATGAGTAATTATGTGATTTTCATTGAAGTTTACTGTGTTTATAGATTTGATACCATTTGGAGTTATTCATTTGATGGAAATTCTCAATTCTAAGTACTGTTGAGTAATGGTTCGGTTGAGGAATATGTTGATAAGTTATATATCTGTGTAGGTTTGGTTATAAATGTGTCCCTTTCCTGGACGATATTACTCTTGTTGATTATTCTTGTGTATTTAAGGTTTCTTATTGTTGATTTTCATGTCAATTGCCATGTTTATGTTTATTTATGCACGATGGGATATTCTTTGTCGTGTTGTTGATATTTATGCAGGAGGGGACATTTTGTGCCATGTTGTTGATATTTATGCACGAGGGGACATTCCGTCTCGTGTTGTTGATATTTATGCACGAGGGGACATTCTGTGCCATGTTGTTGATATTTATGCACGAGGGGACATTCCGTGCCGTGATGTTGTTTATTTATGCACGAGGGGACATTCCGTTCCGTGTTACTATTATTTATGCACGAGGGGACATTTCGTGCCGTGTTTTGTGATATTCTAGCACGAGGGTACATGTCGTGTCGTTTCTGTTTACGTATTTGTTCAGAGTTGTTAATTCTTGCTGATATTTAATTATTTCAATTTTTATCTTGTCCCATCATTTCAGTAGTTGTTACCCCTTTCTCCCCAGCATGTTTTTCCCGTTTTGTACTTAATTGCTTACTTCTTATTATTATTCATGCTATTTATTATTGAACTGCACATGTATTTGTTATTTGTCGTGTCCTAGCCTCGTTACTACTTCGCCGAGGTTAGACTCGACACTTACTCAATACATGGGGTCGATTGTACTGATGCTACACCTGCACTTCTTTATGTTGTGCAGATCACGGTACCGGACCTTGTAGACTCTGATCGAGGGAGTATCTTTCATTCCACCAGAGACACTGAGGTAGTCCTGCAGGCATCCGCAGGCCTTGGCGTCACCTCCTATCATGCTTCTTTTCTTTCTGTCTTTTCTTTGTATTTCTGAGACAGTTGTATTTTTTTATTCAGACCTTTGTTTTTAGCATTCTTAGACAGTCCGTGAAGTTGTGATACCAGTTCTTGGGGTTTTTATTAAGGATTTTGTAATGCTATTTACCCGAGTTTTTAGATTTCATATCTTCCGTACTTTTATTTATATTTGTTCTCGTATATCTCTTTTCTTTAAAATGCTAAATAATAAGGAAATAAATTATATTAACCGGAACGTTGGCTTGTCTAGAGGGTTAAACGTTAGACGCCATCACGGCCCCGACGGTGCAATTTTGGGTCGTGACAGATGTAAACCCTCCTATGTTAAATATTCAATGAAATGAAATTAATATTTCATAGTCTATGAACCTCTCTCTTAATTCTTCCTAATTTCTGTTATTCTCTCCTATCTTTCTCTTTTCAGTTCTAATAATGCGGATTTTAATAACAGGACATGCATGCGCACTTCACGCCCAGATCTTGATACGCCGTCTAACCAAGAAATAATGAATCAAGAACTAGAATATGATGAAGAAGAGGCTTTTAGGGAAATTAATCGAGAATTGGAACAATTCGAGAATAAGCCTAAGCCAAACTTAAATGAAACAGAACCGGTTAACTTGGGTAATTCGGAAGAGGTACGAGAAACCATGATAAGTATCCATATTGATGAAAAAACTAGGGACACTTTGATCCAACTTCTATTAGAATTCAAAGACATGTTTTCCTGGTCTTATGACGATATGCCCGTACTGAGTGTTGACATGGTGGTGCACAAATTGCCAACTTACCCTGGTTATCCACCCGTCCAACAAAATCAGAGGAAATTTAAAACAGACATGAGTGACAAGATCAAAGAAGAGGTCAATAAAAAATTAAAAGCTGGAGTAATCTGAGTGATTCAATACACCACCTGGTTGGCCAATGTGGTCCCAGTACCTAAGAAAGACTGGAAGGTCAGAGTGTGTGTTGACTACCGAGATTTGAATAAAGCAAGTCCCAAAGACAACTTTCCACTGCCAAACATCCATATCCTGGTTTGACAATTGTGCTAAACATGAGGTACAGTCTATCATAGATTGTTACGCTGGGTATCACCAGGTTTTGATGGATGAAGAAGATGCAGAAAAGACGGCTTTCACTACATCCTGGGGAACCTACTGCTACCTGGTCATGCCATTCGATTTAAAGAACGACGGGGCAACCTATATGAGGGACATGACCGCCATTTTCAATGACATGAAGTATCAGGTGATTGTGGTGTACGTGGATGATGTGATTATTAAATCTAGGACGCAAGATGACCATGTGCAGCATTTGAGAAAATTCTTTCAACGTCTGCACAAGTATGATTTGAAATTGAGTCCAGCCAAGTGTGCCTTCGGAGTTCCATCTGGGAAGTTGCTAGGATTTATAGTCAGTCGACGGGACATCAAGCTAGACAAGACGAAGATAAAATCTATTTGGGATCTGACACCTCCGAGAACCAAGAAAGGGGTCATGAGTTCGATTGGTAGGTTGAATTACATCAGAGGTTCATCGCTCAGTTGACATCCACGTCTGAGCGTATATTCAAGTTGTTGAAGAAAGATGCAGCAATTAAATGGACGGATGAATGCCAACGCGCCTTCGACAAGATGAAAGAATATATGTCGAACCCGCCAGTGTTAGTCCCACCAAAACCAGGAAGGACTTTGTTCTTATATTTGACGGTGTTGGAAAATTCCTTCGAGTGTGTTCTCGGGCAGCATGACACAACCCGGAAAAAGGAACATGCCATATACTACTTGAGAAAGAAATTCACACGCTATGAAGCAAAGTATATGTTGCTGGAAAGAACTTGTTGCGCTTTAACTTGGGTTGCTCAGAAGCTCCGGCATTATTTCTTGGCTTATACCACATATCTCATCACGAGACTAGATCCTTTGATGCATATATTCCAAAATCCAATGCCCACCGGAAGGTTAGAAAAGTGGCAAATCTTTCTCAGTGAGTCCGACATAAACTATGTCACCTGCACAGCGATGAAAGCTCAAGCCTTGGCGGATCACCTAGCTAAAACTCCTGTCGATGAAGAGTATCAACCTCTACGTACTTACTTCCCGGACGAGGAGGTAAACTCAGTAGAGGTAATTCTCAAAAACACCAACACTTGGAAAATGTTATTTGATGGAGCCGTAAATGCAAACGGTGTTGGGATTGGGGGCAATCTTTATTTCTCCCACAGGACAACACTACCAAGCCACCGCCTGTCTTCCATTCTTCTGTAAAAACAACACTGCTGAATATGAAGCCTACATTATGGGAATTAATATGGAAATTGACATGGTTGTAGAGGAATTATTGATCATGGGAGATTCTGACTTGATTCTCAAGCAAGCTCGGAGAGAATGGGAAGCTCGGGATGTTAAACTCCTTCCATATAGACAACATGTGGAGGATCTTAGCAAGCGGTTCAAAGCAGTCGAGTTCAGGTATATTCCTTGATGCCACAATGAGCTAGTTGATGCACTAGCCACCTTGGTTGCAATGCTGCCATACCTGGGTAATGCCCACATTGACATTCTGGAGATTCAAATACGGGAAAGACATGGTTATTGCAACACGGTCGAATTAGAGCCCGATGTTCAGCCATGGTATCATGATATCAACTTGTGTTCAAATTGTGTTGAAGCGTGAAGTGTATTCCTTGTCTGTCTTTAGTTGATCACCACACTACCATGCTATGTGAAATGATGCTAGTAGATTAATGAATCCAAGAGTATGAATGTATATGCTAAAGGTTGTGTAACAAGTAACGTAAAAAAGTTTTGGTGTGATGTAATTGAACTAAACGGTTGTGGCAATATCGTATATGATTCACTGTTTGGTAAGGTTTATTGTGGCACGATTTTTTTATACGTATTGTGGGTTGTAAAGAAGCTAAATTCCTATTGCTGAAATTTTCTATGATTGAATTGTGAACTATCATTGTTGATATGAGATATGTGAGAAGTGTGATAAAGAGGGATATGGGTGATATGTGAGAAGTGATAAGGGTGAGATGTGATTGTCCGGTGGGATCGGGTTGCACGCCGCAACAGAAACATAAGAAATGATTGTGATTGTTAGGTGGAATCGAGTTGCGCGCCGCAACAGAAGAAATAAGGGTGGAATGTTGAGAAGGGATAAGGGTGGAATTGTGATTGTGATTGTGATGAAGTGAGAATTGTGGAACTTCCATTGTGTTTCTTTCTATATCTTTGTGCAGTGATTGTGTGACTCTCTGTCTGTCTCTTGCCTGTGCATTGTTGAGTTTGCTTAGAGTAAAGTTTGTTCATACATACTAGTACAATTCAAATGTACTGACGTCCCTTTTGCCGGGGGCACTACATTCTTGTGATGATTGTAGGTTGTTCTAAAGCAGGTACTCCAGCCCACCAACAGTAGTGCATCCTCTACGTCTCATCAGTTGTTTTGGTGAGCCCCTTTCCTCTCAGGGCCCTGTGTGGTTCATGCCACCTCTTCTTCCGGATTTTCATTTTGGTATTTGTGTAAGGTATAGCCGGAGCCTTGTTACCAGTAAGTATTATATAACTCCTTTGTACTCTTAGAGGCTCCGTAGACAGGAAATGTGGGTTATGTACATATGTATTTTGGGCAGTATAACTTGAACACCACGTAAAGTAAACATGTATGTTATGTATATTTTGTAAGTATTTTACCACATGTGGGAAATGACAGAAATCTAGAATTTAATTCCAGGTTGCAAGAATGTGTTTAAATTATAATTGAATAATGTACATTGGAATCACGGGGTAATTCGTGGGATGGAAAAGGGAATCCAGGTCCGCTTGACTGGGGCTACCCGGTCGAGCGTCGGTTGTGTCCCTCAATTTTGGGGCATGACAAACTTGGTATCAGAGCCTAAGGTTCTTAAAAGAGTCCTAGGATGTCTCGGAGCCGTGTCTAGTAGAGCCCTTCTTATCGGTGTGTTGTCGACCACATCTATAATTAAGGGGGCTACATGGACATTTAGGAAATTACCCTTTTATTGTTATTCTATATCGTGCGGTGAACCGGAAAGTGAAAATATCCTTGCCTAATTCGTGTTTTGTTCTGAAATTTTCAGTAATGGCACAAAAGAAAAGAGCTCGACTCGGCCTTGAGGCTAATGCCACCCCAAGTGTGGATGTGAATCATGTACCTGATAGTGCGGGTGTGAGTCACTCCCCGACCTTGAATCTGCCTGACTCTTCTATTCTGTATCAAAGCATTCATGTTCCTACGGCGGCGGAGGGTGCTGCAATCCCTCCCGCTGATATTCCTGATCCCTCTACAGTTCAAGCTTCCGGTCCCGATACGTCCGAGGGGGACCTCAGAGGAGCTATTCATATGTTGACTCAGTTGGTGGCCGCTCAGGCCCAAAGATCTCATGCTACCCCTGCGTCCTCAAGCGGACAGGGAGATTCCGCCGGCTCCAAAGTCAACCAATTTCTGCGGTTGGCCCCTCCAGAGTTCTCAGGTACAGATCCAGAGGCCGATCTATAGGATTTTCTTGATGAGATGTACAAGACCCTTCGGGTGATGAAGGCTAAAGAGACAGACGGGGTTGAGTTAGCTTCGTACAGGCTGAGGGGAGCAGCATATTCATGGTTCGAGATGTGGGAGGGTTCTCGTGGGGAGGGAAGTCCTCCGGCTAGATGGGACGAGTTCGTGGATGCGTTCATGGATCACTTTTTGCCTGCCGAGACTGTGGCAGCCCGTGCTACTGAGTTTGAGGTCCTCAAGCAGGGCAGTATGAGTGTTTGGGAGTACCACATGGAGTTCGTAAGGTTGTCCAAGTATGCTCCCCAGTTAGTGTCGACCATGGATGCTCGAGTTTGACGATTTGTTCAGGGTCTCAGTCCTTTGGTTGTGAATTAGGCTGCTACAACGGCTTTACACTCGTATATAAATTATGGAAAGATCGTGGGTGTCGCCCAGGCCACGGAGGCTTGAAAGTTGAAGATACGGGCAGATAGGAAGAGTAGCAGCAGAGCCCGGTCAGTGGGTCACTTAGGGAGCGCAGTTGCAGGGGGGAGACCGTTCAGGGGAGGAGGCCATCAGGGACATCCCTGTCTTATGCACAGTCCTCATCCAGTGCATCGCTATCCGTGCACCGTTATCAGCCGATTAGTCATTGGAGACCAGGATCCGGCAGTAGGAGGCCCCATCAGTCAGGTCACCCCGGAGGAAGGTTCCAGCAGCAGGGGAGGGCTCCGTGCCCTAAGTGCGGAGGGTTCCATACTTAGGCTTGTTATTTGGATCGCCCGTTATGCTACAGGTGTGGGGTGAGGGGTCATCTTCATCGGGATTGCCGTTCGCCCAGCTAGGGCATGGGTAGGGGATTTGCCCAGTCATCTGGTTCTTCAACCGCCACATCTTCAGTGCGTCCTCCAGCTCTAGCAGGATGTGGTGCATTTAGGGGTGGGGCTCGTGGTAGAGGTGGACCCAGCCGATTCTATGCTTTGAGTGGTTGCCAGAACGCGGAGGCCTCTCCAGATGTTGTCACAGGTATTCGGAATGTTCAAGCACTTGATTGTTATGCTCTTATTGATACGAGGTCCTCCTTGTCTTATGTTACCCCGTTTATTGCTTCAAGTTTTGGGATAGAACCCGAACAACTGCATGAGCCATTCTCTATATCGACTCCGGTTGGTGATTCTATTATAGCAGCGCGAGTCTATAAAAATTGTGTTGTCACGGTATGCAGTCGCGTTACCACGATCGATCTTATTGAGCTTGGGATGGTAGATTTTGATATTATTATGGGAACAGAATGGCTTTATTCGTGCTTTTCTAAACTCGACTGCCGAACGAGAGTGTTGAGACTCGAGTTTCCTAATGAGCCGGTTATTGAGTGGAAGGGGAATGGTGTGGTACCGAAGGGTAGGTTTATTTCCTACCTTAAGGCTTCGAAGATGATTAAGAAGGGATGTATCTATAATTTGGTCCGGGCCGCGGACACCGCTTCAGAAGTGTTGGGCCCCGAGTCCGTGCCTGTCGTGAATGAGTTTCTTGAAGTGTTTCCGGACGAGCTTCCAGGGATTCCGCCAGATAGGGAGATTGATTTCGGGCTTGATGTATTGCCAGATATGCAGCCTATATCTATTCCACCATACAGAATGGCGCCAGCAGAGTTGAGGGAGTTAAAGGAGAAGTTGAAGGATTTATTAGAAAAAGGGTTCATTCAGCCGAGTGTGTCGCCGTGGGGCGCTCCGGTTCTTTTTGTTAGAAAGAAGGATGAGTCGCTTCGGATGTGTATCGATTATCGACAGCTCAATAAAGTTACTATCAAAAACAAGTATCCAGTTACTCGAATAGATGATTTGTTTGATCAATTACAAGGTGCGAGGTTCTTCTCCAAAATTGATTTACGGTCTGGGGATCATCAGTTAAAGATCATAGAACAGGATATTCCTAAGACCGCCTTCAGGACTCGTTATGGTCATTTTGAATTTTTGGTAATGTCCTTTGGGCTGACCAATGCTCCAGCAGCTTTCATGGATCTTATGAATCGGGTTTTCAATCCATTTCTAGACTCCTTCCTGATTGTTTTTATTGATAACATCCTTTTCTACTCGCGGAGTCGGGAAGATCATGCTAAAAACCTCAGGGCAGTCCTGCAGACTCTTCATCATCACCAGTTGTATGCTAAATTTTCGAAATGTGAGTTTTTTGCTAGAATCTGTCGCGTTTCAGGGCCATGTTGTTTCCAGAGAAGGGATTCAGGTTGATCCCCAGAAGATCGCGGCAGTGAAAGATTGGCCTAGACCAACGACCCCGACAGAGATTCGCTGTTTCCTGGGTCTAGCTGTGTATTATCGGAGGTTTTTGGAGAGATTCTCTACCCTCGCCTCCCCATTGACTAAATTGACGTAGAAAGCGATGAAGTTCCAGTGGTCCGACGCTTGTGAGAAACATTTTCAGGAATTGAAGTCGAGATTGACTTCGGCACCGGTATTGACCTTGCCAGAAGGTATAGAGGGATTTGTGGTTTATTGTGATGCTTCAAGGGTTGGTTTGGGGTGTGTGTTGATGCAACATGGGAAAGCTATAACATATGCTTCAAGGCAACTCAAGAATCACGAGAAGAATTATCCAACGCATGATTTAGAGCTCGCGGTAGTGGTGTTTGCATTAAAAATTTGGAGGCATTATCTTTATGGAGTCCACGTGGACGTGTTCTCAGACCACAAGAGTCTTCAGTATTTATTCAAGCAGAAGGAACTGAATCTAAGGCAGCGGAGGTGGTTAGAATTGCTTAAGGATTATGATATGAACATCTTGTACCATCCAGGAAAGGCGAATGTGGTGGCCGACGCTCTCAGTCGGAAGTCTATGGGTAGTTTGGCTCATTTGGAAGCGGATCAGAGGCCCTTGGCTCGGGAGGTTTATCAATTGGCCAGTTTGGGGGTTTGTCTTTCGACCTCAGGCGAAGGGGAGGTTATGGTGCATAATGGGGCAGAATCGTCACTTGTAGCGGAAGTCAAGGAGAAGCAGTTTATTGATCCAGCATTGGCACAGTTGAAGGAGGCAGTTCTGAATAACAAGATTTTGGCATTTTCACTCGGCAGCAATGATGGAGTGTTGCGATGTCAAGGTAGGCTATGTGTTCCAGATGTAGATCATCTTCGGGAGAGGGTAATGGCGGAGGCTCATAGCTCCAGGTATTCTGTGCACCCAGGTTCTACGAAGATGTATCATGATCTCCAGAAAATTTATTGGTGGAGCGGTATGAAGAGGGGTGTGGCGGACTTTGTGTCTAGATATCCGAATTGCCAGCAGGTGAAGGTCGAGCATCAGCGGCCTGGTGGATTAACTCAACTTATGAAAATACCGACGTGGAAATGGGAGATGATCAATATGGATTTTCGGGTAGGGTTACCTTTCACTCAACGCAGGTCCGACTCAATTTGGGTGATAGTGGATCGACTCACCAAATCAGCCCACTTTTTGCCAGTCAAGTCCACCGACACAGCGGAACAGTATGCTCAATTGTACATCAAGGAGATAGTTAGACTTCATGGCACTCTAGTTCCTATTATCTCAGATCGAGGGGCCCAGTTCACAACTAATTTTTGGACAAATTTTCAGCAAGGTTTGGGTACTCAGGTAAATCTCAGCACGACTTTCCATCCACAGACTGATGGTCAAGTAGAGCGGGCTATTTAGACACTTAAATATATGCTACGGGTATGTGTTTTAGACTTCAAGGGTAATTGTGATGATCATTTTCCGCTTGTCGAGTTTGCTTATAATAACAGCTTCTATGCTAGTATTCAGATGGACCCATTTGAGGCATTGTACGGATAAAGGTTTAGATGTCCGATTGGATGGTTCGAAACTGGTGAGGCGGAATTGTTAGGGGCAGATCTTGTGCACCAAGCTATGGAAAAGGTTAGAGTCATTCAGGAGAGGATGAAAACCGCTCAGAGTCGTCAGAAATCCTATGCGGACGTTCGTTAAAGAGAATTGGAGTTCCAGGTAGATTATTAGGTGTTCTTGAAGGTGTCTCCCATGAAGGGAGTGATGCGGTTTGGGAAGAAAGGGAAGTTGAGCCCTAGGTACGTCGGGCCATATAGGATCGCTCAAAGGATAGGACGGGTGGCTTATAGGCTGGAATTGCCCCATGAAATGTCATTAGTGCACCCAGTGTTCCATGTTTCTATGTTGAAGAAAGTTGTTGGAGATCCATCCGCCATCGTGCCAATTGGGACTATTGAGGTTAATAAAGAGTTATCATACGAAGAGGCTCCGGTTGCTAGTCTTGATAGGCAAGTCCGTAAATTGAGAAATAAAGAGATTGCTTCTGTTAAAGTGTTGTGGCGAAGTCAACGAGTCGAGGAAGCCACGTGGGAAGCAGAGAAAGAAATGAGAGAAAAACATCCCCATCTGTTTGAACAAGTCTAGTAGTGATCGTGCGAATTATTGTCCCAAGGCAATTTGATGTTGTATTCCGATTCGTGCAAAGACACCCCATTTTCCTTAATTGCCTTATTATTGTAACTTTCCAATGCGTGCTAAAACTATATATGAGGTTATTAAATGGGTGGTGTGCAACCCTTTAAAGCAAATAAAAGTTTTGTGAAACAAATGTGCTAAGTAAGTGATTAATGGTAGTGTAGATTGGTAATGGTTAATTGAATTATGTATGATCTACTGAGGTGATTGAAATGTATGGGGCACACTGAAATGGCCCAAAGTTATGTGCAAATATGTCACAATGATTGAATCATGTGCAATTGTGAGGTAAGGAGAATGAGTTATGTGTAGTTGATAAAGTGACCAAATACTTGTAAATTGTTGAGGTAACAACTTGGTGTGTGAGTTATTGAAAGGTTAAAAATGTGTAATAATGCTTGGAAATGTGTTTCGGGGGCTCTCAGACAGGTAGATAGGCCTAATTACAAAGGAAACTCTGGCAAAAATTTTCTGACATAATCGGAGTTTGTAAAAAAAATCTGGAAATTTCATATCATGCTTTCAAACTAATTGATTTCCAAATCCTCATTCGAGGACGAATGATTTTAAGGGGGGGAGGATGTAAAGACCCGTAAAATTTCTTGCTTAAAATAATGCCCGAACGAGTCCCCGAGTTGTTTTTACTGTGGAAATTCCTAAAACGGACCTAATTTGAACAAAAAGTACCCCGGGAGTTAAAGAATTAAATTTTCCAGAAATTGGGTGTTATGCGACGCACTATGCGATCGCATAACGTGTATGCGGACCGCATAGTGGTCGCATACACGGGCAGATCACTGCCCAACTGAAGGACAACTATGCGGTCCAATCTGCGACCGCATTTCGGTTCTGCGGACCGCATAGCTGTCGCATTATTGCCTTTGATTTTTGGGGACGGGTGTTATGTGATGCACTATGCGATCGCATAACGAGTATGCGGACCACATAGTGGTCGCATACCTGGGCAGATTGTTTCCAAATTTTGGCCCACCCGGGGCCATTCTGCGGTCAGCTCTGCGGAGTGCATGTCAGGAATGCGATTGCATTCCTGACTGCATATTTGACACAGTCTTTTAATTTTCCAAACTTTTATACCCGACCCAAACTTCATTTAACCCCTACCCCCTTTCATTTTAACTGGATTCTAAACAAGATAGAGAGAAGAAAAAGAGATTTCTTGAGAGAGAAGGTTCCAACAACCCTTAAATTGATTTTCCAAAATCACTCAAGCCCAGATATTATCGAGTAATCAGTCATCTTCTTCACTAAAAGGTAAGCCTTCACTCTAATTCTCCCAATTTCTCAGATTTTGGATGGGAATAAAGCACTCATGGGTTGGTTTTTAAAAATGAAAGATGAAACATTGCATGCATGTGAATGTAACTCAGTAACCTAGTAATGGGAGAAACGAACTTGGGTAATTATGCACAAAAAGGGGGTTAGTAACCTAAGGGATCGCATAGTGTTTGATGAAATGCTTAATTGAATTCGAGGTTCCTAATCCTAATTGAAATAGGTCACATTGTGGAATAGATTGACGTTGCCCGACGACCCGATGAATTGTGATAGAAATTAAAAAGGGAAACTCGACTCCAGGTATGTATGGCTAACTTTAATCTTTGTAAAATTGCTTTGTGGTGTCCGAGCATACGGTACGTGTATTGGTGTGAATATGTGCAAATGGTTGTTCACATTGTGTTGAAGCGTGAAGTGTATTCCTTGTCTGTCTTTAGTTGATCACCACACTACCATGCTATGTGAAATGATGCTAGTAGGTTAATGAATCCAAGAGTATGAATGTATATGCTAAAGGTTGTGTAACAAGTAACGAAAAGGAGTTGTGGTGTGATGTAATTGAACTAAACGACTGTGGCAATATCGTATATGATTCACTGTTTGGTAAGGTTTATTGTGGCGCGATTTTTTTTATACGTATTGTGGGTTGTAAATAATCTATATTCCTATTGCTGAAATTTTCTGTGATTGAATTTTGAACTGTCATTGTTGATATGAGATATGATTGTCTGGTGGGATCGGGTTGCGCACCGCAACAGGAGGGATAAGGGTGATATGTGATAAGTGATAAGGGTGAGATGTGATTGTCTGGTGGGATAGGGTTGCACGCCGCAACAGAAACATAAGAAATGATTGTGATTGTCAGGTGGAATCGGGTTGCGCGCCGCAACAGAAGAAATAAGGGTGGAATGTTGAGTAGGGATAAGGGTGGAATTGTGATTTTGATTGTGATGAAGTGAGAATTGTGGAACTTCCATTGTGTTTCTTTCTATATCTTTGTGCAGTGATTGTGTGACTCTCTGTCTGTCTCTTACCTGTGCATTGTTGAGTTTACTTAGAGTAAAGTTTGTTCATACATACCAGTACAATTCAAATGTACTGACGTCCTTTTTGCCGGGGGCGCTACATTCTTGTGATGATTGAAGGTGGTTCTATAGCAGGTACTCCAGCCCACCAACAGTAGTGCCTCCTCTACGTCACATCAACTGTTTTGCTGAGACCCTTTCCTCTCGGGGCCATGTGTGGTTCATGCCACCTCTTCTTCCGGATTTTCATTTTGGTATTTGTGTAAGGTATAGTCGGAGTCTTGTTACCGGCAATTATTATATAACTCCTATGTACTCTTAGAGGCTCCGTAGACAGGAAATGTGGGTTATGTACATATGTATTTTGGGCAGTATAACTTGTAGACCACGTAAAGTAAACATGTATGTTATGTATATTTTGTAAGTATTGTACCACATGTGGGAAATGACAGAAATCTAGAATTTAATTCCAGTTTGTAAGAATGTGTTTAAATTATAATTGAATAATGTACATTGGAATCACGGGGTAATACGTGGGATGGAAAAGGGAATCCAGGTCCGCTTGACTAGGGCTACCCGGTCGAGCGCCGGTCGTGTCCCTCGGTTTTGGGGCGTGACAGTGATATGTGACCTTCTTGGACTCGATGATGACGTCGTCCACGTGTAATTCTATCTCCTTGTGTATCATGTCATGGAAAATGGTTGTCATGGCCCTCATGTAGGTGACCCCGGCATTCTTCAGACCGAATGGCATCATTGTATAGAAATATACTCCCCATGTGTAATGCAAGCTGTCTTTTCTATTTCTTCTTCGTCCATCCAAATTTGATGATAACCCGGGAAGAAATCAACAAAGGGTAGGAGATCATGCTTGACGCAATTGTCGATCAGTATATGTATATTTGGTAGTGGGAAATCATCTTTGGGACTTGCTCAGTTTAAATCCAAATAGTTGACACATACCCAGACTTTCCCCTCCTTCTTTCGGAACCGACACAATGTTGGCCAACCAATTTAGATATTCAACTACCCTGAGGACCTTAGCTTTGATTTGCTTGGTGACTTTTTCCTTGAATTTTAGACTCATGTATTGTTTGAACTTTATGAGTTTCTACTTCACTGGTGGACACATTGATTGTTAGGTAACTTGTGAGACACTATTGATGCGATCAACCCGGTCATATCTTCATACGACCATGCAAAAATGTCCTCATACTCTCTTAGGAAATTAGTGTTCTCTTCCTTCTCTGATTGTGACAAGTGAATGCTTATGCGAGTTTCTTTTACCATTTCAGAATCTCCCAAATTCACCATCTCCGACTCGTCCAGGTTGGACTTAGGTTTGTTCTCAAAATTCTCAACTTCTCTGACGATTCCTCAAGTATCACATCTTGTTCTTCTATCTCTTCCTTGTCGCTATCATTATGTTGCATTGTCTCATTACATGTCACAGTCGTTGGTTCATCAAGGTAAGTAATAGTAATGTTGTAGAGAAAAATATATAAGAGATAATAATAATAAAACATAAAACTGTTGATAAATGTTGAAACGTTAAACAAAGCAATTTTTAATGACTTCAAGCAATGTTTTCCAAAGAAAATACTAAAAGGAATGAAAAATGTTTTAAACGAAAATGCTCAAAAGAATTATTTTCAAAATGAAGGACACTAGCAGCCATGCTACCCCGGGACTCGTCTGGCCCTAGCTGGTGTGACGGTCCAGTTTTTGAGAACTGCTCCCTACTCCACTGTCTGGATGATGAGGCCTTCTTCCTCCTCCTCCTAAACTATCACATTGAAATCCATGTCTTCTTCTTCCAAGAACATATTCCTTAAACCAGTTAGGACTTCATCTTCTTCAGATCGCCACATCATGTCAACCTGATGAAAGGAGTGGCTCAGATGTGGTGCTGACTGCTCAAGAGGTTAATAAGGACCACGCCACAGCGGCGACCAATTGCCATATTCCTACCAGGTATACTGTTATCCAACCCCAAAGGTTGTGTCGTGACGCTTTGGCTGTATTGACTTGAAAATACCTTGGAGATTCTTTCCGAGCCCTTTACCCGGTTCATACCCTGCCCACGCTAGTATGCTTTCTATTTTGCTGCTCCACCACTTGTCTTTCTCAATCGCACTGACGCGCTCGATGCGATGATAAGTCTCACCACCTAATTTCCTTCTATTTTCCTCGACCAGAACAATTCGGTTGGTATAAATAGGATTACTCCCGTCTCCATGAATTATCAATTCCTGATGATTCCATTTGAACTTTACAGCCTGGTGCAAAGTAGAAGCAATGATCCCAATGACGTGTATCCAAGGTCGTCCCAACGGCAGATTGTATGAGGCGGATATGTCTAGAACTTGAAATTCAATATCGAACCAGGTCAGACCCATCTGCAAGAATAAATAGGTTTCCCCAATTGTGGCCCTTTGAGACCCATCGAACACCTTCATATTCATAGTCCCTGCTCGTATTTCATGCAAACCTTTACCCAACCTTTTCAGAGTTGTCAGCAGACAGATGTTGAGACTAGACCCTTCTTCTATCATAACCCTGGCAATGAATTTATCTTTTCATTGTACCGTGATGTGCAGCTCCCTATTGTGGCTAATCCCTCTAGTGGCAATTCGTCTTCATGAAAGGTGATCTTGAGGCTCTCTAGTACTTGCCCTACCATGTTAGCCATCTCCCCACTGGTAATATTGTTAGGCATGTAAGCTTCATTCAATACCTTCATCAAGGCATTCATATGAGCCTCAAAATTCTGCAATAATGATAGGATGGATATCTGAGAAAACGTTTTGTTCAGATGGTCTACCACAGAATAGTCCCTCGCTTGCACCTTTATCCAAAGATAAACCCGGCCTATTTCAATGATTGATTGTTTGGCAGCATCTTCTCTACTCGTTCCTCCCAAATTCTCAAATGTATAAATTATTTAAGTCCTGGTTATCCCTTGTGCTGCACCATATTCTTCAATTTTTCCTTTTCTCCTGGCTTCTGCAACATAGTCCCAGGGTACGGCATTGGACTTGAAAGGCGTTGTGGATGCTCCCGTCACAGTGAAGGGTGTGGTTATTTCTACTTCAAACTAAGCTGGTGCAGCTGCAGGTGTTGTTACTTCAATTTCGAACAGAGTTGATGGAGCTATCTCAACTTTGATTTGTGGCTGTATCTGTACCACAATAAGACTGAGAGTGACTGCAGGTTTCTTAGGATCATCCCCTTCTCGAATAAGTCTAATTGACCCTTCCAGGGCCCATTCTTCATTAGCCTCTATCACATTTACTCCTTCGCCCCTATGATCCGGGAGAGAATTGTTGCGGACGTTAGGTGCAACCTTCTTTTGCTTGTATGACCTTGGTATCAATTAATGTCTGGATCTTGTCTTTCAAAGTGCGACATTCATCGATTGTATGACCTTTCATGTCGGAGTAGTAGGTACATGTTTTTTTTTGGATTGACCCATTGAGAGGAGTTTTCCATGGCAACAGCGGGAATAGGGGTATCCAGCAGTTTTCACTCTTTCGTATAATTGATCAATGGGTTCAGCAATAGGGGTGTATTGTCTGGGTGGCCTACGGTCAAAGTTTGGTCTGGGTTCCTGATAGGTTTGGCGCGCTGACAGTGAGTAATAATATGCTGGCTGGGTGTTATAAGTGTGGTAGGAAGTGGCGGGTTTTGGATATGTGGGAGGTGAAGGCTGATATGTGGGTTGAGGTGTTTTGTACATAAGAGGAGCTTTTGGAGCTTGGGCTACCATCACGGACCCTACTTATTTCTTATTTGATATGCCCCCCGACTGTAATGCTTTGTTTGTAGCCTGCAATGCCTCAAAATTAGTTATCATTCCGCTTTTAATCCCTAATTCAATCCTCTCCCATAGTTTGATGATTTTCAGAGAAGTTGTGATTCTCGATAACCATTAACCTTTCATATTATTGTGGATCTTGGGCCCGGATGAAGAATTTGTTCATCTACTATTCTTCCAGTGCCGGCCTTACTATTTGCAACTTCTGCTCTCCACCGAGTAGCATACTCGCGAAAAGTATCTGTTGGTTTCTTCTTGAGGTTCTGTATGTATAAGACGTCCGGTACATTCTCGGTATTAACCCTGAATTGATCCATGAAGTATGATAACATGCTTACCCAATTAACCCACTTCTTGGTAGTTTGAATGATGTACCAAGATAGGGCATCTCTAGTGAGACTTCTCATGAACAGCTTCATGCAAATCCTCTCATCTTTCCCAACTCATATGAGCTTGTCACAATATGTTCTTAGATGCACCTTTGGGTAACCTGTTCCATCAAACATCACGAACTTAGGAGGTTTGTTACCCTCCGGCAGTTCTACGTCTGGTTGAATACACATACATTCATAATTCAAACCCTCGATACCTTTTCCTTCTTCGACACCCTGGACATGTCTTGTGAGCTTCTTAAGTTCCTCTGCCATATTCTTGTTGAGCAGGTCCTTCTTGGCAAATTCTGGTGTGTATGGGGTTGGTTGAGTGGGGTGAGGTAAGGTTTTTATGTATATGGGGTTGTTTTGGTGGATACCGGGGTTTGAGTATAGTAGTGATTATTGGTTGGATTCTGCAGACCGGGAGTAGGTTGTGGTGTATTTTGAGGAGTATGGTAGGTAGTAGTTTGCGGATACTGAGTTGGAAGATATTGGTGTTGAGGAGGAGTTTGTACTGGTGTAGGGTTAGGATTATGATGAGGTGCGGGAGGATTTTATAGATGCTGGTTTGGTGTGTTTTGAGGAGGCGCTGGGTTCTAGGCATTTTGCTAGTTAATATCCAAAATGTTTAAGGTGAGGGAAAGGTTTGCCAAGTTGCAGAAATGCTCAAGTTCCCCTTGAAATTCTAGTATCTTCTGCTCCAACCGTAGGACCAAATCATTTTGTGCCAGAGTACTACGACCATCTGAAGTCTCAACATTCTCTGCATGTGTAGCATTGTCTTTCCTGACACCACTCACATCATCCATCTTAGTTTTCCCCTTACTTTTAGGATTACTTGGATGAGGAAGAGGTGGAGGGCCTCTGGATCTAGTATGGTATGTTGATGATGCCAGTATGTGTGAACCAACCTTGGGGGATGGGAATAATCAAGACAAAGAAAAAGCAAAAAAGGTAAAAAAGTCAGTAGGGAATTTTGGAAAAGCTATTTGCAGTATTTAAACATGTATCATAAATTGGAGTCCTTATTTTGGGGACCTCATTGTGCCTGAGGTAGGCCTAGCGACGCGTAGATTAAGAGAAATTTGATGTCGATAACTGCCTCATTTCATTAATGTAATAAATAAGTCAAACCTCTAAAACGACAATAATAAAAGGAGTTCTTAATGGCCTTTGCCTTATTACAATCAATTTCTAAAACGACTCTAGAAAAGCAAGTAAACAATAACTCTAATCTACTTGGTCACATAGGGAACTTCGCTAAGCTTGACCTTCATGGTCCCATCGATCAGATTCCCCAGGTCGCGCACGTCCAGCAGCAGATATGCCCTTGTTAGGTGTCCTCCTTCATTTCCCTCTGCATTCTAACAGTCCACGATCCTTTTCCTCATCTTCCCCTCAAGTTCCATCTGACACTGCTCTAAGTATTCCAACCTCTCTGTTCACTTTGTAGCAATTTCCCACCATTCGTTGATTGATTGCATGTATACCTTGTGTTGTTCCAGATGCATGGCCTCAGACTCAAGGATTCTTTTGCGCAACCTCTTGTATTTCACATGTGCTTCGATAGCTTCATCTTTGAACCTGTTTCCTCGATGGACCCCTGGCTCGACCTCTCTCGCTATGTCATATACATGACCGCGTGGTACCGATATTGCTCGATGGTATCCTTCTCCATAATAATATTCAGATGTAACGACCCGATCAGTCGATTTTGATCTCTAGCTCATCGTTCAGCGGTTTAAGGCCATGAGCAACTTCATTTCAGGTATTATGACTTGTAGGTGTTGTCATAATTGAATTTCGGGATGTTTAGAGTTAATTTGGAAATAAAATTCTAATTTCGGAAGCCTTAAGTGGGAAGAATTGACTAAGATTGGATTTTTTTAGTAAACAACCTCAGAATCAGGATTTGAAGGTTCCAACAGGTTCATACGATGGTTTCGGACTTGAGCGTACGTTCGGATCGGGTTTCCGATGACCCGGGAGCGTTGTGGCACATATTGTGGAAGTCAGCATTTTAGAAGAAATTTCATAAGTCTGGGTTGAAGTGCATTACAGTGTTATTGATGTCTGTTTGGGATTCTGAGTCTAGGAATAGCTCCGTATGGTGATTCCGGTGTTAGGAGTGCGATCAGAAGTGAAATCGGTGGTCCGTAGGTCATTTTGAAGTCATTTGGCTAAAGTCAGAAATTTGAAGGTTTTTGAGGAGTTCGACCGAAAGTGGAAATTTTTATATTGGGGTCGGATCCTGATTTCGTAAGTTGGAGTAGGTCCGTAATGTCGAATATGACTTGTGTGCAAAATTTGAGGTAAATCGGACGTGATTTGATTGGTTTCGGCATCGAATTTAGAAGTTGGAAATTTTAAAGTTCATTGAGCTTGTATTGGAGTGCAATTCATGGTTTCGGCATTGTTTGATGTGCTTTGAGGCCTCGAGAAGGTCCGTGGGATGTTATGGGACTGGGTCGTGTGATTGGACGGGGTCCCGGGGGCCTCTGGTGTGTTTCCGGGTGGTTTCTGATTATTTTGGGTTGTTTTGAAATGGTTGATGCTGGTGTCTAGTGTTGTTCTTCGCGTTTGCGGGGATCCCCTCGCGTTCGCAAAGAAGGATTTGGCTTCAGGGACTTTGTTCTTTGCGTTCGCGAAGGGTGCCTCGGGTTCGTGAAGAAGAAAATTCTCTGTTGCGTAGGTCAGGCTTCAGAAGCTCATATCTCACAATATATAAGAAATTTTGAGATGATGTAAAACTAAAAGTTGTAGTCCCTTGTGTCTAGATTATAGAAAAGTAAACCATTTAGAATTTGGATTTGTGTACAAAGAGTTATGGTTGGTACACTAAAGGGTGTCCGGGAAGACGAAGAAGAAATTTGTGTTGCACAAGGCTTACTTTGGAATCTTATATCTCGAAATCTATAAGGAATTAGGAGATGACCAAAACATGAAAGTTGTAGATATTGGGGTCCAGTTTTCAGAACATTAAACCATTTGTCATGTGGAGTTGTTCGCAAAACGTTTTGACCATTCTACTAGAGTTTATCTGAGAAGAGTTTGGAATTGCTTTTCGAGATTTTTTGTTCTTCGAGGGTAGACCCGCGAACGCGAAGAAGACTTGCCTGGTAGTGTATAAGTTTGCAAAAAATGGGTTAGGCTCATTTCATCTCATTTCTTCCATGGGAGACGACCTAGGGGCGATTTGGGAGCTCCATCTTCATCATATATGTCAAGGTATGTGATTCCCACCTATTTTAAGTTAAGTACTTGGATTATATATATATATATATATATATATATATATATATATATATATATATTAACATGGAAATTCATGGAAAATTAGTGAAAACATTGGGTTTCGGTAGAAAGACCTAGAATTTGTATTTTTTTATTTTTACCAGGAATTTGGGCATGAAATTGAGAGAAAATTTTATATTTGAGTTTGTGAGCCGTCACACCTATCATTCTCTCTCAAACTCCCTCCGCCTAACCCTAACTCCCCTTCGCCAGTTGCTTGCTCGCTATTAATAATGGTGGCTCACCACCACTCCTAGCCCTAATGGCTCTCCTATGGCCGGGATTCATGTTGTCTTTGAGGTCCTCGAGGGACCAGTGGCCGTTCACTCACCCCTGGGCCTGTTCTCACCATTCTCAGGCCACCATTGCTCGATTGAGTAAGATCGTCCTATTTTCTTACTAAATTTATGGTTTCTAAGCCGGTCTCTCTCTATCTCTAGGTTATTCCTCTCAAAGCCCTAATTTCATCTCTTGATTCTTTAGATCTGTAATAGATCTGAGAATATTTGAACTATTTTACTTGCTTTCTATGAAAACCTTTCTGATTTTGAAACGTCTCTTCATTTTTCTAACTAGGGTTTGTGAAACCTTTTCTTCAAGACAATTTCCTCTGATTTTTAAGTGTTATTCCTTGATTATTATGTATTTAATCGATTTAGTTAGATTTCCTTTTAACCGTAATTAGTTATGTTGAAACCCCTTAATTTCTTGGCCTTAGTTTTGGATTCTGAGTTCGTCTTTACTAATTGTTCATTCGATTTGTCTATGTGTTTGATTCCCTTTGGTTCTGCTTCCATTAATTTGATTTTACCCTAATATGTCCATTAGGATTTCATATTTCTAGATTCCTTCTATTTGTACTTGGGTTTATTTGTTTATTCACAAAAGTTCATAATATTTCCTTAAAATTAGTACTACTTTTATTCTTTGAATCCCTGATTTCCTATGTTGATACTCGTATGCATATTTCTGGTTATTTCCCTATTTATCACGACTTTTAAATTACTGCTTGCCTTATTTATGATTGATTGTATTATTTACTGATTCTTACTACTGCTTTATTAATTAAACCCTTATATATCTTGCCCTAATTAATTATTCTGTACGTACAGTGTTTGAATTCTTTCCTTAATTTTTATACTCCAGCTATGTGATTTCTTTCCTTAACTTGTTTTATGTCCTTTACCGTTTAAAATGACTTCCTTAATTAAGGGAAGACTTGGACAGATTTTATTTTAATCGATTATGAGTTCTTCAATTACTGAACAAATTGATTCTTGCCTTATTGACATAGCTTTCAACTATTATATATACTCTCTTCTCTTTTTATTCAACACACGAACACATTAATTCAAAAAAAAAAAAACTCTCACGCACTTAAAACTTTTCTGCTCTTGTTACTTGCTACTGTCACTGAAATTAGCCGGTCGTAAGCCAAGGCCAATGTCACGCCCCAACCTTGCGTGGCGTGGCTGGCACCCAGTGCCACATTGGCCCGAGCGAACCACTCTATAACTCATTCACTCTTTTTGTAACTATTATGGGCTAACATGGCCACAACTCGTAATGTACAATTGTAAGTGGGCAAATGTTATATCAATGAACCATCTTTATTAAAATATGAATACATATGGGTCGTCAAGGCCTCTGACGTACTATACATAATAAATCTGTGTCTACAAAGCCTCTAAGATTATTTGACATCAAATGGGACAAGGTACCAGCCTATCCATAATTATGTAGCAAAATTCTGACATGATGACTTATAGACTTGGATGCACTACGAATGAGGTGGAGTCTTGCCGATCCTTCGCTGAATACTGACCTCGTCTACTATGAGGGCTCGTCAAACTGATTACTGTACCTGCAGGCATGAATGCAGCATCCCCAACAAAAGGACGTCAATAAGAATAATGTACTGAGTATGTAAGGAAGAACTGAAATATAACAATGAGTCCACATTACTTTAAAGACATATAAGAATCAACATGAATCTCTGAAGTGCCATCTTATCTGCATACTTATCATACTTACATATATAATGCTTCTCTTTGAGACTATCTCTATTATCCAAATCATATGATGCATGACTGCCTAACTGATCAGTGGTAACTGCTTGACCAGCTGTAGCGCGGTGGTAAATGCATGACTGCCCAACCGGTCGTAGCTCGGTGGTAAATGTGTAACTGCCCAACCTGTAGCTCAGTGATAAATGCATGACTGCCCGATCGGCAGTAGCTCGGTGGTAAATGAATATACATGACTTCCCAACCGGTGGTAAATAATGATACATAACTGCCCAATCGGTGGTAACTGCCCCACTGGCCGTAGCCCGGTGGTAAATGCATGACTGCCCGACCGTCTATATCACGTTGGTAAATGAATATGCATGTATTACCATATTATAAACATTAACATCTCTATCATATAGATCAATAGGGACTTAGAGTGATACTCACTTTACCGGAATGAATAACATAGACATCTTTAACTACTAAAAGTAGAACCACTTGTGGAATAATATTACTTTTACGTATCGTTACGTAGATCATGCCAAAGGAAAGAAGGATTAACCTTAACATACCTGAGCAACATAATTACCGTACTGATCTTGTGCCAACAAAAGATACATAAACAACTTTAACAAGATCATGTGTTTTCATTCCCACTCTAAATCACATGCTAAATCCCTTAGCTATCACTGTACACAAGGTCGGCACTTTCACACAAATGCTTGGTAAACCGATTCAGCATTGCTTTCAATTGCATTGCTGATTGCCAATGCAATAATTTCAGTTCTTAAATTACTACGCACCACTTGACAAATTAGAAACAAGAGAAATAGAAGTCTTATCTATAATACTTCAAGGAGGTGAATAAAGCTTTTACTGGCTGCTACGATTCTTCTCATGCTTTAAGTGATTACAGTCAGCCTTTAGAAATCCCCACTTGCCTTAACAACCCAAGAAAGCTATTCAAAATCAAAACTTTGTCACATATATATGTAAACCTTAAAGGCTACAAAAACCTATATCTATAAGCTGAAAATTGAAGCTTTGGTGTTTTATATATGGAAAGGTGGCTTAACCATATTCAAAGACCTTTAAGTCTTGCCACCTATCAAAATATAGTAAGAGGCACTATATGGTCTTTAAATCAAGACACTTTGGGCTGTCACGTTAGTTGATTTATTAACCTTATCTAATAATTAATTAATTAAGTAATATCCCGTTACCCGATAATTAACCAATTACCTGCATAATTAAGAATTGTCTCAAATTACTTAAAAATTTACTTATTATTAATACACTTTATACACCATACTATTACGATCATGTTGGACCATGTAAAATAAATACATACATTGTTATTTTATTAAAATATCCATGTAAAAATACATAATTGTTCTCAACTTATAATTTCCTAACCTCATATAAAGAGTACAATTTTTCGTATGCTTAATTCTTAAAATGGAAAAAAGATAACCTTCTTCTATTGTGAGAAAATTATTTCTATATTTACAATAAAGAAGATCTCATAACTTTCCTATATTATGTGTATAATTTACCATATCCGAAAATAATAATAATAGTAACTATCCAAAATTATACTCATAAAACTTTTACTAAAATACTCCACTTAAAAGAAAATACCACATTTGTATAATATCTAACAAAAACATTTGGACGAAATTATGTTATGATATTTATTCTCTTCTATTATTAAAAAATGTTTTTCAGCAAACTAGAAATAACAACAGCCTTATCAACTCTATACAATTTCAACTTTTATTTATAATACCTTTTATGCCTACCAATATTGCCAGTCTTTATGACTCGCCAGATCGCTACTGTTCTACTTCCACCTACTTAAAATGCTTCCTATAAAATATTCTCGTTAATCCTTTCGAACTCATGTGAATTTACTACGGTACATCCTAATGCTATGGTACGAGATGTAACAACTAATTATTGTACTCTATTGCTCTTCACTTTGTGTCTACTCTCCTTAATTGGTATGTCCTGACTTCAATCCAAGTTCCAAACACTATGTGTTTTCTTGCTGCTTTAATTTACTCATTACAAATCTATTCATGTCTATTATCTGACTTTTCAGTATGTAATTAGCCTGTTTTGATCACTGTTAGTTCTATCCTAATTCAATTTGTGATCAGCATATTATGAACTTGTCCATTCCTTGGTAATATGTACTAAACTGGCTTTACTCTATTTGTATATGTTTGAATGATTGAGAGCTCGGGAATTGGCGATTTTCAGTGGGATTCGAAGAGGAGGATCATAGGTAACGTTTTCTAATCCTAATCCCTTGTTATATCATTAATCCACATAAATTTTCTTAATCTAATCAATGAAAATTGGTGAAAACAATGAAACTTTATGAAACTTCCCCAACTAAAAATCAGAGGATTTAGGGGAATTTTGGCATCGGATTTCGATGATTATTGTTCGAGTGAGTTCATAAGTGAATGGGTGTCCGAAAAATATAACTTTTACCCGATTCCAAGACGTGGGCCCGAGGGGAGTTTTTGTCAAAATTTCTAATTTCGCGTATTAGTTCCCAATTAATTAGTTATTTTGATTTTTTGAAATGATATTTACATTATGCAATCGCATTGAATATATTTGGGCCACCCGGAGTCCGATACTCATGGAAAGAGTGTGATATCGGGTTGAGTAGCGCAGTCAAGGTAAGAGGCTTTCCTAACTCTATGTTGGGAAATTTTCCTTAGGCATTTTAAATGATTTTTACTATAAAAACCTCATGTACGTGAGATGACGGATGCGTGCATGGGTTATTTTTTTACTGAATTTCCATCGGTCTTTCTATGGCATACCTCATTTTCAATTCTATCATTACTGTCATTGATTTGAACTGAGTAGCAACTTAAGATTTAGACATGTCAATCGATTTTACCTGATTTTTCACTCATTACCGTTATTTGAACCATGTTTAAGTATTTTACTCTATATATTTTTTCCAACTGTTTTCCTAAACTATTGAATTACGCTACTTCTGGTATACATCTTGCATTGCATATTTAAATTGGGACTACCGACCAAGATCCGGAAGCTTTCCCCTGTACTGCATTGCATATTTAAATTGGGACTATGGACCGAGATCCGGGAGCTTTCCCCATGTATTGCATAGCATATCTAAATTGAGACTACGGACTGAGATTCGGGAGCTTTCCCCATGTACTGCATTGCATATTTAAATTGGGACTACGAGCTGAGACCCAGAAGCTTTCCCCCTTTATTGTATTGCACGATTATCTACTGAGTTATATGATGTGCTGAGCGGAGAGCTATTTTTACATCATTCTTTCTAGTTTTACTTTAAATTTCAGTTAATTATTGCTATTTATTACAACTGTTAAATTATAACTGTTTTCTTTGAAAACTCAGTAGAGCCTCAACCTGACCTCGTCACTACTTGACTGGGGTTAGGCTTGGCACTTACTGAGTACCGAATGTGGAGTACTTAC
This sequence comes from Nicotiana undulata, assembly GCA_005239495.1. Taxonomy (NCBI): domain Eukaryota; kingdom Viridiplantae; phylum Streptophyta; class Magnoliopsida; order Solanales; family Solanaceae; genus Nicotiana; species Nicotiana undulata. The sequence continues at coordinate 23,380 of ML263980.1, read as the reverse complement.
GCCCTTCTGCGCATGTTTTCCCCATGTGCAGATCCAGGTACCAGTGCGCAGTACCAAGGTTAGGAGCAGCAGCAGCATTTGGAGACCGTGAGGTATTTTTTCCGCGTCCGCATAGCCTTCTGAGTCCCCTTCCTTATTCTAGTATAGTCTTAGTGCTTAGACAGAGATACTTTCCAGTTTCGTTATATTGAGCCATAGTGTACAGCTTGTGATATTGTAAATATTTCGGGTTTTGGGCAGAGTAAAACTGTAAATGCCGAGCGGCATGGTTTAATAGCATTGCTTTTACTTCATTTTTCTATTATTGACTTGCTTTTACATTTAAAATTTCGCAGTATTAGGTTTACCTAGTCGTCTAGACTAGGTGCCGTCACGAAACCTTTTGGAGGGAAAAATTGGGTCGTGACATTCCTATTTATATCTCCCTCTAAATTCGTAAAGGCTTATTTGCGGTAAAACCAATTGATCAGCGGTGCAGTAGATGGTTTCGTGCCTTCCCCATTGAGTTGTCCCCTCAAGGGTACCAGTCTAGACCCCATAGAAAACCTTACTCTTATTGTATTGTGCATGCATCATTGTCAAACCTAGATGGGTTAATGTGTCATCCGCACAATAACTCTTTAAGATAGCCTTGTCCAAAAGTCCACCTGGATTTTCATAATCCCAACGGACGCAATCATGTTCTGTGAATTTATTTGGAGAACTAAATCCATGTATGTTATTCATAAGTGTATAAATAGTCGAGTCTGGCAGGGGTAAGGGCCTAACCATTTTTGACTTGCACAAAATGAGGCACGAGGTGTCCAGATTCGGTATGGTCAGCAATATCCCTCCAATGCTCCTGAATTGGTGGGAAGACCTTCCCTCTAGTGATAAGAAACACGTAAAGAAGTATCTAGGCAATTTACCGCCTTCTTTAGACATCCAGTAAAACAACATGTTGATTGAGGCCGCTACTTTATTTTGGGATAGTGAAAGAGCTGTATATCTCTTTGGGAATATTGAGATGACACCGATGTTAGAAGAGATAGGGGGACTAGCTGGATTGGTTCGGGAGACCCCTGGGTTGTTGGTACCTGAGAACTGCATGGGCAGAGGTTTCCTGAAAATTATGGGGTTGAAGAAGAATGCTGAGTTGAAGTGTGTGAAACAATCATACATACCCTTCGAGTACTTGTATGAGAGATACGGTCACAACAAATCCTACCGTACCTATCATGACGAGTTTGCCATTACATCTCTGGGTCATCTCCACCGTACGGTATTTGTATTCATTGTTTGCTTTCTGGGATTGATAGTGTTTCCAACAAAAAGGGAAAGGATCCACACCTGGTTAGCCATGGTAACCAAGGCCTCGATGGAGGGGATCGATGGGCAAGCCTTTAGCATTGTTCCTATGATCATAGCTGATATTTACCGAGCCTTAGAGCGTTGTCAATGTGGAGCATAGCATTTTGAGGGTTGCAACTTGTTGCTGTAACTATGTATCTTAGAACATCTTCAGAAGGGCCAGTATCGCCAAGAACTTCCGCGAAGGGCTTGGAATGACCACATTTCTTTCCACCACCCCAAGTAGATGACATATATTCCAGACAGATTTGCTCAGCCAAAGACTGCCAAGGAGTGGGTAGAGTTCTTTGATAACCTAACTGAGGAGCAGGTACAATGGAAGTTCGAGTGGTTCCCAACGGACGAATTCATTATCAGGTCTACGGATGCACCACGCCTAGTATTGATCAGGTTAAGAGGTATATATCCTTACGTTCCTCTCCGTATCATGAGGCAAGAAGGCAAAAAAAGGTTGTGCCGAGGGTTGATAAGATTAGTCACTTCCGATCGGATTTCTAGGATGACGACGCCCCCTACAAGTGCCAATCCTAACACATGTGGCACTGCAAAATCATAATGGAAAAGAATACTATTGAACCAGATAGGTACCATACATGATGTGCACCTTTCTACACGTCATGGTTGGAAGACGACTTAAATGGGTTAGTAAGGCCAGGAATCAGCCAGGCAACAAAATCATAGACGAGAATGCTGAGGCTCAGGTCAAGTACAACCGACTACGCAAAAGGATCCATGACTCTGAAAATGAGCACCGAGAGATAAATGAAACCAACAAAAGGTTGATCGAAGAATGGAAAGATATGGCTATCCGTTCCAAAAAGAAGATGTAATACTTAGAGTGAGGCATAGTGGAACTGCAGGGAAAAATCATCAAGAGGGTTGAAGACTGCCAGAAAGCTGAGGGGAATGAAGGAGGACACCTGGCCAGAGCGTACCTGCTGCTGGGACTGCGCGAGCTAGGGAACTTGTTCGATGGGATCAATGATATCGAATCTGGGGAAGGTCCTTCTGGGACCAAGTAGGCTAGGTTTACCTTTTGCTTTTACCATTGTAATAAGGCTGAGTGCCATTAGTGATTTTATTTATGTTTGTTACTTTTAGTGTCGTTTTTGGATTCATCTATTTTACATTAATGATATGAGGCATTTTGGTATCTAAGTTCTCCAAATTAACTTGTCGCTGGGACTACCTCGGGCACAACGAGGCTCCCAAAATTAGGACACACACTTACATTTTTGCAATATGTGTTTAAATACTGTAAATATTTTCTCATGATCCTCACTGACTTGGTTACTTCTATTTTATTTTATTTTTCCTTCGATTATTCCCCTCCCTAAAGGTTGGTTCGTGCATTCTGGCATCATCATCATACCATACAAGATCCATGGGCCCTCCACCTTCTCTTTCTCTTAGTCCACCTAAAGGCAAAAGCAAAGGCAAAGGCAAAATGGAAGATTTGAGCAATATCAGAATGGAAAACACAATGCCTGCTGAACGAACAGAAGCTTATGACAGTCAAGGTACTCAGGTTCATAGTGATGCTATGTCACAGCTCGAGCAAAGGTTGTTGGAACTCCAAGGGGAGCTTGTACATGCCCGGAACATGGAAAATCTGTCCTCCTCACTTAGTGTTACGGATATCAACCACCCGAACACTCACAATCTCGCTCCACCTCAGAATACCCCAAACAAATAGAATCCTCCCGCAGCTCACCACCATACAACTCCACCTACAAATCAAACTATTCCACCACAATACCAGCACAACACTTTCCACACTCTGAGAAACACCCAACCGGTCATCCCTGAACCATAAAATTCCACCAATGACCACCTTTATGCTCAGGCGTCTAGCCATCAGAATAACCCCATCTACGTGGAGACTCTACCTCACTCCACCCAACTCATTTCTTACACACCTGAATCCAATAGAAGGATATGTTTATCAAGAATCTGGTCGAAGAACTCAAGAAACTGACTAGCCGAGTTCAAGGCATTGAAGAAGGTAAAGGAATTGAAGGACTGAATTATGAAGATCTCTAAAAATAGCCTGATATGGAACTATCGGAGGGTTACAAACCTCCCAAGTTCGAAATGTTCGACGGTACTGGTGATCCCAGGGTCCATCTGAGGACCTATTGTGACAAGCTGGTTGGAGTGGGAAAAGACAAGAAGATCTGAATGAAATTGTTTATGAGAAGCATTAAAGGAGATGCTTTGTCTTGGTAAATCAGCCAAGACCCTAAAAAGTGGCCCAACTAGTTGAGCATGGCATCAGATTTTGTGGACCGGTTCAGGTTTAACACGGAAAATGCACCAGAGGTGTTCTATATCTAGAATCTCAAGAAGAAGCCCACTGAAACCTTTTGTGAGTATGCCACTCACTGGAGGTCTGAAGCAGCTAAGGTCAGGCTTGCACTAGATGAAGAACAAATGAACAAGTTCTTCGTCAGGGCACATGACCCGCAATATTATGAAAGGCTGATGTTGATTGAAAATCACAAGTTCTATGACATCAACAAGCTTGGGAAAAGAATTGAAGAAGGTATTAAGAGCGGAACGATCAAAAATTTTGAAGCGCTGCAAGCCACAATCAAAGCCTTGCAGTCTGGTGGAATATCCAAGAAGAAAGATGCAGGAACGGTAATGGTTGCACAGGGACCCAAATCCCGTTGGTATACCGAACCTCCCCACTCACATACCTGGCACCCCCACCTACATATCAGCCAGCACCTCCACCAACATATCAACTATAACCTCCACCTACTTACCAACCCACATCTCCCAGATATTCCCAACCAGCCATTGTTTATCATACATACAATTCCCAACCTTCTCAATACCAGTCACCTCCAGCTTGCAAAAATTTCCCAACACCTCGACCCAACTTTGACCGCAGGCCACCTAAGCAATACACCGCCATTGCCGAGCCTATTGACCAGGTGTATGAAAGTCTAGAAGTTGTTGGTTATGTCACTCCCATCCCTGTTGTAAAAAAAAAAAAACCATCCCAATGGGGCAATCCCAACAAAACCTGTGCATACCATTTCGGCATGAAGGGACATATAATTGATTAATGCCGCTCACTGAAGGATAAGATCCAGTCTCTGATTGATGACAAGGTCATCCAGGCTAAGGAAACTACTCCCAATGTTCACAATAATCCGCTCCCAGACCATAGGGGTGGAGGCATCAACATGATAGAGATAGAGGAAGAATGGGTCCAAGAGGGGTCGATCGGGTTGATCAAAGAGGGTGATGACCCAAAGAAGCCAGCGGTCACACTTAATCCATCATAGTCCAGATTCAGCCATCAGGAGATATTTAGGTAGTTGTGCCAGTCCCATTAAAGTTGAAAGTGGCACCATCTGCAGACGTACCTGTGTCGTTTGAGGTAGAAATAATGCCACCTGCTACGACACCTGTCCCATTTGAAGTAAAGGTAGCCACACCAATTACAGTGACAGTGTCAACCACACCACATTTCAAAACTAATGTTGTGCCCTGGGATTACATAGCTGAAGCTAGAATGAAAGGAAAGGTCAAGGTAGAAGAAGCTGGTGTTGCACAGAGAATAACCAGGACCGGAAGGGTTTGTACCCCTGAACACTTGGGAGAGTCTAGCAGGCAGGCTTCCAAAAAACCTCCCATCATCGAAACAGGCTAGGATAACCATTGGAGGAAGGTGCAAACCAAATAATACTTCATCAAAGATCAACTGAACAAAACTCCAGCCCAAATATCCATCATGTCATTATTGCGAAATTCAGAAGCACAAAGGAATGCTTTGATGAAAGTGTTGAACGAAGCGTACGTGCCTAATAACATCACTAGTGGAGAAATGGCCAACATGGTAGCGCAGGTGCTGGAGAGTCACAAGATCACTTTCCACGAGGATGAACTACTGCATTAAGGGTTAAGTCACAACAAGGCACTGCACATCACTGTGCAATGTGAGGGTTATTTCATTACCAGGATTCTAATCGACGGAGGATCCAGCCTCAAAATTTTCCCATTGACAACAGTGAAGAGATTGGGCAAGGGATTGTACGAGATAAGAGAAGTATACATGAATGTGAAGGCTTTCGACGGTTCTCATAGGTCCACCATTGGATAAATCAGTCTCTGTCTCCAAATGGGGCCTATGTGGTTCGAGGTTGAATTTCATGTGATAGATATATCTGCGTCCTATAATCTATTATTAGGACGACCATGGATACATGCCGCTAGGGCTGTAGCATCAACATTGCATCAGGCAGTGAAATATAAGTGGAATCACCAGGAAGTAATCATCCATGGAGATGGAAGCAACCCTATCTACAACCGCCAGACCATCCCGGTGGTTGAGGGTAGAAGGAGGCTGGGCGGAGAAACCTACCACCACATCGAGCGAGTCAACGCAACAGACAAAGATAAGTGGTGGTATAGTAAGGTCGAGAGTATATTGAACCGGAGCCGATCTTGTAAAGGACTCGGCAAGAATCTTCAAGGGATCTCCAAACCGATACAAGTACACTTGGAAAGAGTACAAAAATTGGTCGCCACCATGGCACGGTCCTTACTATCCGTTGCAGAAGCCCATACCGCACTTGGAACAGACTTTCCAGCAAGGCGACGTCATATGGGGATCAGAGGAGGAAGAAACATTAACAACCTTGAAGAATCTATTCCTGGAGGACGAGGATATGGATTGTTGTGTTATTGTTGAGGAGGAGGAGGAGGAAGGCCCTACCATCCAAATTGTGAGCAAGGGATCATTCCTCAAGAATTGGACTATCAGACCATCCAGGGCCCGACGAGTCCCATGGTGGCAAGGCTGAACAAGCATTGTTTATTTCATTTTTTTCTATGGATTTCCTTTTCGCATTTCTATTTTTTCAATAAAATCTCTAATGTTCCAAAACATCCGTTTATATTATCAAAAACTGCTTTTATGTTTCAATGAATCAGTACTTATTATTACCGTTTTTTCTCTCATTACTTTTATCTATACATCATTACTATTTCCTGTCTTGATGAACCAATGACTGTCATGCAATGAGGCTACGCAACAAAAGGACAGTGATTCAGAAGAGGAGGATAACATACCCGATGAAATTGCCATAGAAGTAGAAGACTTTGAGAACAGGCCTAAGTCCAGTTTGGACGAAACTGAGGTTGTCAACCTGGGAGATTCCGAGACTGTCAAAGAAACTCGCATCAGCATTCACTAGTCACCGTCAGAGAAAAAAGAATACACACAATTCTTGAAAGAGTATGAAGATATATTCGCATTGTCGTACGATGATATGACCGGGTTAAGTACATCCATTGTGGCTCACAAATTGCCAACCATTCCAATGTGCCCGCTAGTAAAGCAAAAACTCCAAAAGTTCAAGACTGGTATGAGTCTGAAAATCAAGGAGGAAGTTACCAAACAGATCAACGCCAAGGTCCTCAGGGTGGTTGAATATCCAACATGGTTAGCCAACATCGTGTCAGTGCCCAAGAGGATGGAAAGGTTAGGGTTTGTGTCAGTCCGAAGGATGATTTCCCTCTTACAAACATACACATCCCGATTGACAATTGTGCCAAGCATGAACTCCAGTCATTTGTGGATTGTTTCGGCGTGTACCATCAGATTTGGATGGACGAGGAAGATGCTGAGAAAACGGCTTTCATTACGCCGTGGGGAGTATATGGTTACAAGATAATGCCATTCAGCCTGAAGAATGCTGGGGCCACTTACATAAGGGCTATGACCACCATTTTCCATGACATGATACATAAAGAGATCGAGGTATATGTGGACGATGTCATCATCAAGTCCAAGAAAGCCACCGACCATATAGCAGATTTGAGGAAGTTCTTCAATAGATTGCGGAAATACAACCTGAAATTAAACCCCGCCAAGTGTGCATTCAGGGTTCCTGCCGGAAAACTGCTTAGGTTCATCGTCAGCCGCCAAGGATTAGAATTGGATCCATCAAAAGTCAAGTCCATCCAGGAGTTGCCACCACCAAGAAATAAGAAAGACATGATGAGTTTTTCTGGGACGGCAAAATTACATTAGCCGATTCATAGACCAGTCCACGATCATATGTGAACCAATTTTCAAGATGTTAAAGAAAGATGTTGCAACCAAATAAATCGAGCATTTTCAAAAGGCCTTCGACAGGATCAAGGAGTACTTATCAACACCGCCATTCTTGGTACCGCCTGAGCCAGGTAGACCTTTGTTACTCTACCTCGTAGTATTAGATGAAGCTTTTGGCTGCGTTCTGGGGCAGCACAATGATACATGATGAAAGGACAGGCTATCTATTATCTAAGTAAGAAGTTCACTCCATACGAGGAACGGTATTCTCTACTGGAGCGTACCTGCTGTGCTCTAACCTGGGTAGCCCAGAAGCTGAGGCACTACTTCTGTGCCTACACAACATATCTCATATAAAGGATGTATCCCTTGAAGTATATATTTCAGAAGCCCATGCCTACTGGCAACTTGGCTAAGTGGCAAATCTTGCTAAGTGAATTCGACATCGTCTATGTGACTCGGAAGACGGTCAAGGGGTCAAGCATTGGCAGACCATCTTGCCGAGAACCCTGTAGACGGAGAATACGAGCCATTGAAAACGTATTTTCCCGATGAACAAGTGTTTTTCATAGGAGAAGACATTGCAGAATCCTATGAAGGCTAGAGAATGTTCTTTGACGGTTCGGCGAATTTTACAGGAATCGGCATTGGGGCTGTTTTAGTATCGAAAACCGGGCAACGTTATCCAGTATCTGCCAAACTCATATTCCCCTGCACTAACAATATGGCAGAGTATGAAGCTTGAATACTAGGACTTAACATGGCCATCAACATGAATATTCAGGAGCTGCTGGTAATTGGTGACTCAGATTTGCTAATACACCAAGTACAAGGAGAATAGGCTACCAAGAATTCCAAGATACTACCGTATCTACACCATGTGTAGGAATTGAGAAAGAGGTTCACAAAGACAAAATTTCGGCACGTCCCCAGAATTCAAAACGAGTTTGCCGATGCACTAACCACTTTATTATCTATGATACAACATCCAGATAAGAACTTCATTGATCTTATTCTAGTAAAGATCCATAGCTAGCTAGCATATTGTGCCCATCATGAAGAAGAAGCAGACGGAAAACCATGGTTCCACGACATCAAGGAATACTTGGCAAAGGGAGAGTACCTAGAGCATGCAAATCATACCCAGAAACGCATGCTTCGGAGATTGTTCAATAGTTTCTTTCACAGTGGAGGAACCCTATACAGAAGAACTCCTCACTTGGGATTACTAAGATGTGTTGACGCAAAGGAAGCTTCCAAACTACTCGAGGAACTACATGTTGGATCCTGTGGCCTACATATGAATGGTTTTGTCTTGGCAAAGAAGATACTCAGGGCCGGTTATTTCTGGATGACCATGGAAACCGATTGCATCCAATATGTTCGGAAATGCTAAAAATGTCAGGTACATGCAGACATGATAAAAATACCACCAAACGAGCTCAATGCAACAAGCTCACAGTGGTTGTTCGCCGCCTGGGGGATGGATGTCATTGGACCGATCGATCCTACCGCTGCAAATGGTCACAAATTCATCTTGGTAGCTATTGATTACTTCACAAAATGGGTCGAATCAGCATTATACAAAGCAGTGACTAAGAAAGTCATGGCAGACTTTTTCCACGACCGTATTGTTTGCCGATTCGGAGTTCCAGAATCAATCATCACCGACAACGGCTCAAATCTCAACAGTGATATGATGAAAGCCATGTGCAAAAATTTCAAAATCAAGCACAGGAATTCTACGATGTACAAACCTCAGATGAATGGAGCTGTAGAAGTTGCCGACAAGAACATCAAGAAGATATTGAGAAAGATGATAGAAAAGTACAAACAGTGGCACAAAAATCTGTCATTTGCCTTACTAGTAGACCGCACCACAGTCCGTACATCAACTGGGCAACTCATTACTTACTGGTTTATAGTACGGAAGTTGTTATTCCTACCGAAGTGGAGATTCCTTCATTAAGAATTATACAAGAAGCTGAGCTCAGTGATGCAGAATGGCTAAGAAGTCGTTACGGGAAACTACCCCTCATATACGGGAAAAGGATGAATGCAGTGTGTCATGGGAACTTTACTAGAACAGGATGTCTAGATCCTTGAACAAAAGAGTCAAGCCAAGACAATTCACACCGGGGCAGCTGGTGTTAAAGAAGACTTTCCACATCAAGATGAAGCCAAGGGGAAATTCTCTCCCAACTGGCAAGGTCTGTATATTGTTCACCGAGTGTTGATAGGATAAGACGCAAGCAAGCAGCGCCGGTGGCCGGTGTGACTACGCCGGTAAACTCTATGATGCAAACTATTACTCCGTTTGGAAGCTTTCTATCAGCTGGTTTTCAACCAATTTGTAAGGAAAGCGAGCTGACTGAAAGGGAAGAGATGAACATGAACCAATGGAACAGTAACTGTGAGAACACAGTGATGGCAAACCAGAAGAGCAAAGAACAGCTACCAACGAGTCCAAAGCGTCTCCAATTCTCTGTCACTAGGTCTTCAAAGAAAATTTTAGATCCATATCTGGTCGAAGCTATAGAACTTGAGATGGATAAAACAGTGCATGCAAAGGAGATTAGAAGACAGAACAGATATTCTCAAATGGGGATGAGGCTGGAATACGTTCCACCTAGCCATAGAGAAGGTAAGGTGATAATGAGGAAGAAGATGTGAATGAGCTAAAGGAATATTGGGAAAATGCTTTAATTGGGTATGTATTGAGGGATGCACCGTATGAGAAATATATGGTGAGCTATATAGAAACAGTGTGGGATTTTGTTGATAAACCTCAAATCCTATATCATCATGATGGCTATTATGTGTTTCGATTTGCAAATGTGAAGGATAAGGACGAAGTTATTCAAGAAGGACCATACATTTATCATAATAAGCCACTGATACTACATAATTGGGAGAGAGACTTTCAATTTGACCATAAGTGCATCACTACCATTCAACTTTGGATTCATCTTCATAGCTTATCAGTTGGGTATTGGACTGCAAATGCTCTGAGTAAAGTAGCCAGTGATGTTGGGATGCCAATGTATACAGACAAATACACAGCTGAATTGGGGAAAATCTCTTATGCTAGAGTCCTAGTGAAAGTTGATATAACAAAACCATTGGTGGAGACTGTTGAAATTATAACTCCTACGAGTGTTAAACAACAAGAAATTATATATGAATGGAAGCCAAAGTTTTGCACTGAATGTTTGCATTTTGGGCATGATGTATTTGAATGCCGGAACCTAAGTAAGAAGGAGGAGCATGAAGACTTCCAAGTGCCTAAGAGAAGAAATAGAGGCAGAAGAAGAAGAATTATACAGGAATGGAAACCAAAAGAACAACAGGAAAAGGAAGAGAAGAATGAAGAAGTGAATGAAATGCCTCCTATAGAAGGTGACAAGGATACATATGAAGGAGGTACAGTTCAAAAAGGAATGATGATACAGAATGAATTGGAAAATGAAGATCAGAACACCTCTCTAGATAAGCAGGGCAGAAGTGCAAAAGCAAGCAATGCTAACAGATTCAAAGTACTAGGATATTTGGGACAAACAGCTGCACAGGGAGGGGTCCCGGTTCCTAATCCTATACAACACCGTCCATGATCATAAGTACATGGAACATAAGGGGGCTGAATAAGCCCTATAAGCTAAAAGAATTGAAAATCTTTTTGCAGAAGAATAAGTAGTAGATGTCTTAGGATGTCTGGAAACGAGTGTAAAAGAAAAAAAGGCAAAGAAAATACTATATAAAGTAGCAAGGGACTGAGGTTATTGCTGCAACTATGCAAAAGCTGAGAATGGTAGAATCTAGTTGTTGTGGAAGACAAATATATCAGTCAATGTAGTTCAAGTTCATGAACAATTCATTCATTGTGTAGTGAGTGATACAGTGATTGGGTACCAGATTATGTTGACAGTTGTGTATGCTAGAAACATGTTGCAGGAGAGAACAATTTTATGGTGTGAATTACAAATGATGGGGGGACAGATTCAACTACCATGGCTCATAAGTGGTGACTTCAACAATGTCCTAAACACTGATGATAGGTTGGGACAACCAGTTACTATGAATGAGATGAAAGATTTCAAAGATTGTATTGACTCTATACAATTGACCCCTCTGAAGACAGAAGGTTGTTTCTATACTTGGTGCAATAAACAACATGCAGATGATAGGGTATACAGTAGAATTGATTGGGCCTTTGGCAATTTTGAATGGATCAAAGAATATGGACATGTGAAAGTTGGTTGCCTGGAACCTGGGGTATCAGATCACTCACCTATAGTTATCCAAATATGGAGGAAAAAGAACATACATCCTAAACCATTCAATATGTATATGGTTACAATGGAACACAAGGAGTTTAAACCTAAGGTAGATGAAATATGGAGGCAAAAGGTGGGAAGTGACCCTATGGATAGTATATGGCAGAAGTTACAGCAACTGAAAAATGTGACAAATGGATTGAATAAGGAGATGGCAAGCTATGAGAAAAGACTGACTCAAATAAGACAGCAGCTAGAATATACACAGATTAATCTGAAAATCAGTCCCTTAAACCAAGAAATGATAGAGAAGGAAAAACAGATACTGCAGGAACTAGAGATGTGGAGTACAATAGAAGAAAGAATTTTGAGGCAGAAGTCAAGAGTTAACTGGATAGATTATGGAGACTCAAATTCCAAATATTTCTATGCCCAGCTGCAGATGAGAGCAAGCAGGAATTCAATTAACTCTGTATACAATGAAGTGGGAGTTGGAGTTATAGAACCTAAAGAAGTAGAAAGAGAATTTGTCACTTTCTTTAAGCAACTCATGGGGATTGATACTGGGATCAAACCATGTCCTAATACTAAAATCATCAAAGCATGTGTGTGCTTATCACTGCAGCAACAACAAGAGCTAATTCAGGAAGTCACTTATGAAGAAGTTGATGGAGCCGTGAAAGAAATGCCAAATGACAAAGCCCTTTGAGTTTATGGTTTTCCAGTGGAGTTCTTTACAATGCACTGGAAAGAAGTGAGACAAGAGGTCTAAGAAGCTGTAGTGTTCTTTTTTCAGACAAGCAAGATGAAGCAAGCATGGAATTGCACAGCTATAACACGGATTCCTAAAGGTCCAGCACCCACAACTGTGAAAGATTATAGACCTATTTCCTATTGCACTACAGTCTACAAAGTTATTGCAAAAATACTGACTAAAAGGATCAAGAAGGTAATTGAGTATATAATTGGGAAAGCACACTCTGCATTGATAGAAGGGAGGAGCATTGTGAATAATATTCTGTTTAGCCATGAGTTGTTCAATGGCTACAACAGGAAAGGCTTGTTCCCAAGATGTATTCTTAAGGTTGATTTAAAGAAGGCATATGATTCACTGGACTGGCAATTCTTAAGATATATGCTCATAGATCTTGGATTCCCACAAAAATTTAATGCATGGATTATGGAGTGTGTGATAACAATATCTTACTCTTTAGTACTTAATGGAGGACTTACTAGGCTTTTCCCTACTAAGAGAGGCATTAGACAAGGAGATCCAATGTCTCCTTATCTATTTATGATAGACATGGAGTACTTGCAGAGGGAGATGAGTACATTAACTATGCAGAAGGAGTTCAAATTCCATAAAAAATGCAAGAAGCTAGGAGTGACACATTTTTTTTGCTGACGATTTGTTAATATTTTGCAGGGGAGACAAACAGTCAATTACTACATTGCAGGACACTTTCAATAAATTCTCAAATGCATCATGTTTGCAAGCAAGTGCAGAAAAGAGCTCAATCTATATTGCTGGTGTACCACAGCATATCAAAGAAGAACTGATCAAGCTTACTGGATATGCAAAGGGTAGTATACCTTTTAGATATTTGGGAGTCCCACTGTCTGCAAGGAAGCTAAACATTCATCAATGTCTGCCCCTAGTTGAGAAGATCACAGAAAGAGTCAGATGCTGGTCAGCAAGGATGCTCTCATACTCAGGAAGAATTCAGCTTATCAAATAAGTCTTATTTGGTGTTCAAACGTATTGGGCTCAAATTTTATTAATTCCAAATAAGTTCATAAAGATGATAGAGACTATATGCAAGACCTTCTTATGGACATGTTTAACTGAGTACTCCAGAAAAGCATTGATTGCATGGGACAGAATATGCCAACATAAAGCAACAGGTGGACTGAATGTGATAAATATGAAGATTTGGAATAAAGCAGCAGTGTTAAAACCTCGGTGGGCTCTGGCTATGAAGAAAGATGCTCTGTGGATTAGATGGGCTCGTACCTACTACATAAAGAACAAACATATTGAAGAAATACACACACTCAAAGCAGCAGCATGGGTGGTGAGGAAAATCATAGAGGCAAAGAATGAAAATATGAAGATGAGGACAGATCAACACATTATCACAACCATACTGGGCAGCTTGTGAAGCAATGTAAATTTCAGATTCACAAGGCTTATGTTCAGATGCAGCCTCAATTCATTAAAGTTGAATGGAAGAGTATCCACATGCACTCACAGATTCAGCCTAGATTCAAGTTCCATCTATGGTTGGCTATTAACCAAAGGATAGCAACTGTGGATAGACTTGCTAAGTTTGGTATCCAAGTGCAGTCAGATTGTGTATTCTGTGAAAAAGCTGAGGAAACATTTGATCACCTCTATTTTGGATGCCATAATACCAACAAGCTGTGGGAAAGGGTATTGAGATGGTTAGGGCATACAAGTATGATAGGGGACTGGAACAATGAGCTGATATGGATTAGTAGCATGGCAAAAAAAAAGAGTGCAAGGCAGAAATGACCACGGCAGCCTTTGCAATGGTTGTCTACTGCATATGGTGTGAAAGAAACTCGATGAGATTCAACAAAGGGAGATACAATATAGATGAAGTCTGCAAGGAAATTGCAATGCATATACACATACAAGGAAGGAAGAAAATCAAATGGAGGCCAGAGTTAGATTCTGTGAATAATTTGCCTTAGTATAGAATTTATTAAATTCTGCATATATAGTATAGTTATACATTGTAATGGAGATTAGGATATCTGGGTATGTAATGTCAGGTTTTGATGAAATAAAAGCAAATTTTCGTCAAAAAAAAAATCTCGCAACTATCGCAATGTCGAAGTCTCTACCAGCTAATAAATTCTGCTACTATTCGTTGTTTATTTTTCTGCATAAGGTTAAATGCTTCCTTCCCTTGCATGAGGTTAATCTCTACCTCCACTCTGCATAAGCCTAATCTCTGCCTTCCCCTACATAAGTCAAATGTCTGCCTTCCGTTGCATAAGGCTAAGCTCTGCCTTCATATGCATGGGATTAAGCTTTGTCCTGCATTTTGCATGAGGTTAATCTCTACCTCCACTCTGCATAAGGCTAATCTCTGTGCCTTCCATTTGCATAAGGCTAATCTCTGGCTTCCTTTGCATGAGACTAAGCGTTGTCTCCACACCTGCACGAGGCTAAGCTCTGCCTCCCATTTACCTTTCACCAAGACTAAGCGCTGTCTCTCAAGTATTATCTACTTTTCTCCTCTTTCGGGCTAAGCTTTGCCCTCCAATTCGCAAGACTAAGCCTTGTCTTGTTAACATCATGTTATTGCATTTCATGGGCTGAAATATCGCCAACCTATCCAAAGGCGCCATAGTCTAACGGCATCAACTTCATAGCCGAAAGACACCATGTCATGGCCTTAGGATCTCTCTCAAATTTGCATATCATTATTAAAAGGCGTTATAGTTCGGAGGCACCATCTTCATGGCCCGAGAACATCATTTCATGGCCTGTGAATCTGCATCAAATAATTCATGGCCCAGAACATCATGGTCTAAGGACGTCATCCCTAACCGTCCGTAGACAACTTTCATGGTCCAATAGGAGCCTGCATCATGTTTAATGTTTTGCACAATATATGCTTGTAGTACTCTTATTTGCAGGTGACCCGGCAAGCAACCGCTATCCCAGCAGGAGCGGTCCTGCTCCAATTCCCCAAACTGTATCAAACCTAACCTCTCTCGTGAACCATTCTTCACCCATCCCTAGATGTTGTGTCCGTTCTTGTGATGACCTCATCGGCATATTCCGCTGATGAATCCGGAACTACATACGGCCTAATTCCTGGGAAATTAGGGATATGTAGGCAGGTCAGAAGCCCGGGTGCGGCCTAAATCTCTCTAACTGTTTCGCTCGGTCAAAATTTTCCATCATATCTTTACCCGACAACTCTTTCATCCTTTCTGGATAAGGAGGGACAGTTGTTGATACCCAATTTTTCCAAAATATTTTTTAATTGCATATATACCTCCAAAATCATGCATTAATATCAATTGGTATTTTTCGATAATTTGTTTCACATTTTTATAAATTTGTCCAGTATTTTATTCCTCATGAATAATTACAAAATTACATCACAAATGATTATAAAGGCATTTCTTGATTTTATTTATTATTTAATGCTACTATAAAGACCAAATTATTCCATAAAGTTATTGCAATTATAGCCCACGCATATAATTGTGTACTATTTTTACAAGAAATTAGTCTTTTGTATTTTAAAATACTAAATAATCATTTTTAAGATGTTTCTATGCATGAAATTAATTTTTTATAATTAGTATCTATTCTATAAATTATTTTGATTAATTTAATTTGGGTATTTAACAAATGGCCTATTTCTATTTCAATTATAGCCTAAATTAAACCAGCCCAAACACCTAATTAGACTAGCCCAAAGACCTAGGCCCAATTCCTAAATCCTACCCGACCCAACATCTGATAAATCCTGGCCATTGATCAATTTTGATCAACTGTACGGATTCACCCTTACCATAATTAACCATACGACCTACCCCCCAAACCCCTCATTCTCTCATCCTCTCCGCCATCACACTTCACTCGTCTATCTCAAGCTCCCTCTGCCCTAACCCTAATCCCCTTCGTTGTTGCTTGCTCGCCATTAACAATGGTTGCTCACCACCGTTCCCAGCCTCAATGGTTACCACATGACGGGGATTCTTGCTGTCTTGAGGTCCTCAAGGGACCAATGGCCATTCCGCTCACTCCATGGCCTGTTCTCACCATCCTCAGACTACCATGGCTCGATTGAGTAAGATTGCCCTATTTTCTTGTTAGACCTATGGTTTCTAAGCTGGTCTCTCTTTATCTCTGGGTTATTATTCTCAGAACCCTAACTTCATCTCTTAGCTCTCTAGATTTGTAACAGATCTGAGAATATTTGAGCTATTTTACCTGTTTCCTATGAAAACCTTTCTGATTTTCGAAACGTCTCTTAATTTTACTAACTAGGGTTTCTGAAAACTTATCTTCAAAGCGAGTTTTCTCTTATTTTATGTGTTATTCTATGATTCTTATTGTGTTTAAACGATTTTATTAAGTTCTCCCTTAACCTAACTAGTTATGTTGAAAACCCCTAAATATTTTCTTTAGCCTTGGATTCTGAGTTCGTCTTTACTGTATGTTTGTTCGATTTGTCTGTATGTTTAATTCTCATGAATATGCTTTGATTAATTAGAGTATGTTATGATTTTTACCCTAGTAATGTCTTATTAGGGTTTTTGATTTAGTTCTTCCTGTTTATTCATGAAAGTCTATACTATTTCCATTAATCAGTACTATTTTTTGTTATTGAATCCTTAATTTACTGTGTTGATACTACTTACTGATTTCCGGCTACTTTTTCCTATTTTTTACAACCTTTAAATTATTTTTACCCTATTATGTGATTGACTGCACTATCAATTGATTCTTACTGCTATTTACTTAATTAGAACTCTATGTATCTACCCCTAATTACTTATTTTGTACCTATGTCTTGTCTGAATTATTTCTTTATTTTTTACCCGCTCTCTACCGTTTGAAATGACTCCCTTAATTAAGGGAAGACTTGGACTGATTTTACTTTAATTGATTCTGAGTTCTATAATTACTGAACAATTTTGATTCTTACCTTATTTTACCTAGCTTTCAAACTATTATATATACTCTCTTTTCTATTCATTACACACATGAATCCTCTGGTTCAAACTCTCTCCCTCTTACACTTAAAAGCTTTCTGCTATTTCTTCTTACTTGCTACTTCAATTGAATTAGCCGGCAGCAAGCCAAGGCTAATTATTGTACTTCACTTCTTTATACTTTGTATCTGCTCTGTTTGACTAGTATGTTCTGATTTAAATCCAAGCCCCAAACACTATGTGCTTCCATACTTCTTATTTTACTGATTGATAGTCCATGCCTGATGTTCTTAGCTTTTCAGTATGTCGTTAGCAAGTTTATATCACTGCTTTCACTTAGTATGAAAGAGTTTTGTATGTTCAACTTATGAATAACCTGTCTAAATGACTCGCTTATTGCTTTCTTTAGTATGTCTCAAACTGATTTGGCTCCACTTATGTATGTTTGACTGATTTTTACTGTTTGCTACTCAGTTTCAGTTCATTAACCTATCTTTGCAAAATGATTTGTTACCCTAAAGTAGTGCTGATTCCCTGCTCACTTATGTTTAGTACTTCTATGTCCTCAACTGTTTGTGCTGAAACTCAATCCTATGCTATGTTTGTATTATTAGTTATCTCCTGATCTCATAAACACATAAGCACTTCAGATTCTATGTTAGTCTAGTACAACTATGTTCTAGTTAGCACTTCTGAAATCCATGCCCTACTGTTTGAACTATCAGCTACTCTTTAATCACAAAAGACTTATGTGCTTCTGTATGTTGTGTGTTAACTATGTGTGTTGTATATGTCCCCCACTCCCAACATCCCTGTGTGAAAGACTGTTGTTTGACTGATTTTTTGCTTTCAACTATTCTTTTGTTTTGTTTGATTCCTCAAGTGTTTGCACTATTCTTACTTAACTTATTTTACTGCTAAAAAACTCCTATCTCATAAGACTCCTTCACTCAACTGGATCCTTTAGGTACTGTTTTCCTATCTAAACATTTTCAAAATATGTCAAGCACTCTCACGCTACTCTTAAGTCCTTAGGTTCTGCCCCTCTAGTGTGTGACTGCCTTAGGATCCCTGTGAGATCCCTCTGAACTCTGACAGACTGGAGTTGGCTTTTCCACACTGCACTTACTCAGTTCTGGTTTTGAAAAATCTGGGTGTGAGCACTGCACGGGATCCTTGAGGTGCATAGGGAACTTTGACACACCTGGACATGAGATTGGTTGTGAAACTTTGGCATTTGAGGTTATGGAAGATTTGTATATGTTCAGGATACATTTGGGCCTGCTTCAGGCTCCCTATAGTTTAACTTCTTCTCTTTTATTTACTTATGTAATTCATTCAGTTATTGGCTTGTAATAATTATTGCAAGCAGATATTGGGGATGGCTAGTGAAATGGGGAGGGTAGCAAATAGTTCTATTAATGCGATTGGGTAAAAAGCATATCTTAGGCTTTACATCATTTAAATGTGCATTAGATACCATGTTCATAGGACTTCATCTTTAGTGCTTCATCATCATTAATCTATGTGTTGCATTGAACCAGCCTATCATTTAGAAATCCTGCTCCTAGGATAATAAATAACATAATCATGTTACTCTTGTGTGCACTAGACATCATGATTTCATAGCTATTGTTTCAGCATCTCATCTATCACTAACCCATGTTTCATGATTATCACTTAGAAATCCTTCTCCTAGGAAAATAAGTAACTATAAAGTTGTTACCCTCGTGTGCACCCAAAAATCAGGTTTCAATAATCCTGTTATTATTGTGTGCATTAAAAAATCATGTTTTAACTATTCTATAATTCTTGTCTGCATTTCGAAATCATGCCTTAGGAATTCCGTCTTAACAATCCTGTCATTTGTATGTGAATATTAGATACCATGTTTTAGGGTACTATTCACATTTTTGTAAGACACCTAGTTTAACTACTGGTTCATGAAAAGGTATAAAAAATCTCACATTGTGATGTTTTCTAAATAAAAATTGTAACAATCTGTGTATTCTCAGCTTCTATCACCTAGAAGAACATGCCTTTAGGTAAAATAGCTTCTAAGCTGTCTAATAATTCTGATAATTGTTATTAACCACAGTCTCACGCCTAGGCAAGCCTTAGGTAATCAATCTCTATAAAAATGGAAAACTGTCTTCGATTGTGTCTACTGCTTAAAGACTCACAGGTTTAAAATCAGTAGGCAAACTGATTAGGGCCTTGCTGTTGAGTTTATGAAACAAAGCTACATATTTATGTGCCTTGACATTCACCTAGGTATCCTGTTTATGATCCTTTCTAATAAAACTGCATCTTGTTTGTGTTTGATATGTGCTTCTTATGTGTATTACATGTAGAGGTAAATCTGAGCCTCTTAATTTCCTTCCTGCACCTATCTGTTAGTCTTATTTGTTCTTGCCTGTCGCCTAGAATTTTATCCTTCTAAAACCTTAGGGGTTTGTCTAGAACGGCCTATATCTAGAGGTACTAAATTCCTCCATGACCACAAGGAAGGGACGGGTAACAGCACGCTTAGAGCTCATTAAATAAAACTCGCTTAATAACCGCTAAGGGGTGGGATAATGGGTAGATATGGGTATGATGACAAGTGCGCTAATGCCACGTGTAGTCCCTCATTGAGGAGTGATTATCTGGAATTGCATTGATGTGATCCTATAGGATATAGAACTTAAGACTTCCCCCATCCTTTACACATGTAATCTTAGACTGCGAATCTTTTAAACTCCATCACACATGTGTGCTTAGACAGTGAATCCTTTTAAAACCTTTATTCATTTGTACTTCAAATTTATAAAACCTTTATTTGTTTACACATGTTTGCTTAGACTGCCTATTAGCTACTTGTTTAATTCACGAAGTCTGTTTGGCTGGGAACCACGGTTGTGGACTTTGAAGGGTGCCTAAAACCTTCCCCTTGAAGTAATTTCAAGCCCTTACCCAATCTCTAGTTATTCAACTTGTATTATAAGTGACCCTTAGTAGGTGCCCTTGTCACGACCCGAAATCCCACCTTCGGGCCATGACTGCGACTAACGGTGAACCCGCTAGACAAGCCAACATATACTACACATTAATACTTTTGAATCAATTCAACAGTAGTAAAATTAATACCCTTCAGAAACCTGACTAAAATATCCAACATACTTTATAACTTGAACAGCGGAAATGTAACAATACTCTAAAATGCGTAATGACATAGTAAAGATAACAGCATCGCATAAACCCAAAACCGGGGTGTCACAACCTCACGGACTATCTAAACTGAGTGCTAAATACAGGGTCTGAAAAGAAATATATAATTTTCTTGAAACTAGGAGATAAAGTAAGACAATAAGAAATCCAAATGCAGGAGAGACACCAAGGCCCACGAACACCAGCGGGTATACCTTGAAGCTCTGGGTGGACTGAAGGTGACTCCCTCAATGCAGTCCACTGGGTCCGGATGCGGGATTTGCACAGCATTAAGAAGTGCAGTGTAGCATCAGTACAACCGACCCCATGTACTAAGTAAGTGCCGAGCCTAACCTTGGTCGAAGTAGTGACGAGGCTAGACTTGACAATAACGATAACATGTCCTATTCTACATTAGGTAACAGGGATAATACAAGGCAAGAGATGAGCAGACAAGTAAGGGATACGGGAGCAGTGAAGGGGAACAAGTGAAATGAAGCAGTCAAATTGAAAGATAGAAGTGAACAAGGGAGGCAATCTAACACAATAGCTAACGAAACAAGTATAAGTACCAGAAATGTAAAACAATGGCACGACATCACCCTTAGTGCTTTTACACTCTTCCTCACAATGCAATGTAATCAAATATCATGGCACGACATCACCCTTCGTGCTTTTACTCTCTTCCTCACAATGCAATGTACAATGTAAGGAAATGTAAAGCATGGCACGACATTAACCTTCGTGCATATAATCAATGGAAATCATGGTACGACATTAACCTTCGTGCTTATAATATATATGAATCATGGCACGGCATCACCCTTCGTGCTTTACACTCTTCCTCACTATGCAATGTAATCAGATGTCATGGCACGGCATCACCCTTCGTGCTTTACACTCTTCCTCACCAAACAATAACATATATAATAGCAAGGAGTACAACATAATGGAAATAGACAGTTCAAATCACCGGGCAAGGGGAAAACATCAATTAATAACTCAATAAATTCCTAGCAAGGGTCTCAGATATAACCAATAACCTCAATCGCATACTCTACACTTGGATTATCATTCGTATCAACACTTCTCAAACTCAACAGCCAATACTTTCAATCAAGAATAAATTACCAAGTAAAGACAATCTCATAATATGCTAAACATGGAAGAAATACTGCAATTTCTATCAAAATAGACTCACGGGCATGCTTGACACACATTGCATAGGTACTCGTCACCTCACCTATGCAATGAACATGATAATCACTTAGCACATAGCAAATAATACCTATTCCCTCACCAAAGTTAGGCAAGACACTTACCTCGGTCCAAAGTATAGCAATCAACCCTCTAAGACCGCCTTTCCTTTTGAATTCAACTCCGGAACAACAATATCTAGGCATAATTAACTTAAGTATATCAATAATAACTCAATAACACCATCCCATAGCCTAAATACACAATTCCTACCATTCTTTCAAAATTTCCAAAATTCGACCCCGGGCCCGCTTGGTCCAAACTCGAGGTTCGGACCAAAACCCAATCACCCATAACCCCACGAGTTAAAATATATAATTTGTTTTGAAATCCGACCCCAAATTGAGGTTGAATCCCCCAAATTTCCCAAAAACCTAACTCTACCCAAAACCCCTAATTTCTACTTAATTTCCATGTTTTTAGGCCTAGATTCTAGTGGTTGTTGAAGATAAATGGAAGAAAATAGAGTTGGAATCACTTACCTATGGAGTAATGGTGATGGAAATCTTCAAAATTGCCTAAGGGGAAGTGGGGAAGAAGAGGTTTGAGAAGAAGTGGGTTAAATCCCGTAATGTTTCATTTTTTGGGTTATTAAACTAACTGGGCAAAATTGCCCTTCGCGTTTGCGGGCCACTAGCCGCGTTCGCGAAGGGTTAGCAGCTGGGACCTACGCGTTCGCAGAGCCACGACCGCGTTTGTGAAGGTCTAACTTCCTAGGCTTCTGCGTTCGCGAGCCTACGCCCGCGCTCGCGAAGAATAAACCTACCCTGCCCCCCGACCTCACCCTAAGCCTACGCGTTCACACCCATGGGAACGCGTTCGCATAGAAGCATTGTCCTGTGCTCCGCGTTCGCGTCTCCATCAACGTGTTCGCGTAGAGTAAAGCCTAGGCCACCATAATTTACCCTTCGCGCTCGCGAGCCCTTGGCCGCGTTCGCGAAGGGTATTACACCAGACACCAGCAAAACATTAAAAACACCAGATTTTTCATGCATTTCACACCCCAATAGCTATCCGAAACTCACCTGAGCCCTCGGGTCTCAAAACCTAAAACACACACGTTTCCCAAAATATCCTACGGACTTATTCAAGCTTTTACATCACCAAACTATCATCAAAACAAGGAATTAAACCTTAAAACACATAAAAAATTTCCTAAAACTTCATAAGGCTTAATTTTATTCCGATTTTTATCCAAAACTTGTCATTTCGAGTCTGTTTTACACCAAATTTCACATATAAGTCACATAACATATAATAAACATGTTCCGGGCTCCGAAACCATAATACGGGCCCGGTAACACAGCTTTCACATAATTATTCATTTCCAAAATCCTTTATTATTTTCAGAAAACAATTTTCTTTAAAAATTCATTTCTCGGGCTTGGGACCTCGGAATTCGATTCCGGGCATACGCCCAAGTCCCATATTTTCCTACAAACCCTCCGGGGCCGTCAAATCACAGGTCAGGGTCCGTTTACCAAAAATGTTGACCAAAGTCAACTTTATTCATTTAATTATCATA
>ML263979.1:12234-28806 GCA_005239495.1 Nicotiana undulata | reverse complement strand
TATATATATATATATATAACTCATTTAAAGGACCAATTCCAGCCTTTTGATTGATTGAGTCGAGGGTTTATCGGAAACAATCTCTATATCTTTATAAGATAAGGATAAAATTTATATGTAAACTATTGTCCTTAGACTCGTAAGATTATACTGAGTTTATTGCTGTTTAACTCTTTACTTATTAATTTAGTTTTTCCCTCTTACTTATATAATCATAAAATTTATATACCATATAAATTTAAATATAGTCGAGTTTCAATGCGTATATTGAATACGAGAAAAAGAAAAAGATAGTCATAGAATCCGACCATTTAATATTGAAGAAATCAATGGGTCAATTTTTATTTTTCATGCCACGTGTTTCAAAGAAACCGTGTACCCTTTTTTGTTTTTTGTTTTTGTTTTTCCAAAGCAGTCTCCTACAAGACTGATGACTCAAGAATTTTGCCCCATAAAAAACCATTACGTAGATGTTTTTTGTTTTTGGAAAAGAAGTTTCTACAAATGTAATGACTTGTACTACTAATTTAATTTTTAGTAGAAATGATATTAGGTAGCCATTTTAAAGAGTTGTTATTTAAGAATTAGTCGATGCATCGTGAATTTTTATTTTTCAGTTTAATTTTTCAGGATAAAAATATTTTGAATCGTCGTGAAGTTTATATTTTTAGTTTAAAATTTCAGGACAACATAAGTAATGACTAAACATTAAATAGCATCCCTGAAAATGACTATACACTTGCCCCTTAATTTTTACCCTTGGAGCAATTCAACCATTTCAATACTGAAATATACATAGACATATCAACCATCGTAGACCATTCAAATTAAATGCCATATTTACTTAGTTGACTAACACTATCTTGGTCTTGTACTACTAGAGCGTTATAAATATTACTACCACGGGCAGCAGTGGCGATTCGAGTCCAAACTCATTCAATCCGCCCAAGCCGTCCAAAGATTAATGGGTTGGGCTACAAATATTTTATTTCATGGGTCTATTTAGGAATGAGTCAAAGGTTAACCCATTATTTTTTATAGCCCATTCTGACTTATTAAGCAGCACAAATACAACTCATGAAACTTACCCAAAATTAAGGGATTTCAACCCAACTTATCTAAATTAGCTTAGTTGCTAAATTTTACTCTCTTTTTTTGTATATTCAATTTTCTGCACCATCCACCCACCCGGGCAAACCCCTTAAAAAAATTTATTTTTTTTTCTTTCTATTTTCAATTTTCTGTTTGTTTGGTTACCCCTAACTTATGACTTTTCAGCTTATAACCACTTTTAGTTTGACCAACACTTTTACTAATTTTATCCTTAACAATATTTTCTAATTCACAAAATACTTTTTCCAAAATAAATTTTTTGACTTTCTCTCCGTTCAATATTTCTTGTTAATTACTTTCTTTACAAAATTTTTATTTATTTATTATCTTTTGAAAAAAAAATCAAGGGTATTTTAGACATTTTAACAAAAGAATAGTTTATTAGCACTTTTTTATCAAACACATCACGACTTATTATCAATTTCAGCTCTTTTATCCAAACACGTAAATGCTTATTTTAAAAATTAGTTTCAGCACTTAAAATAACTTTTCAGCACTTCAAACTTATCAGCTAATCCAAACGGGCTCTTAGTCCATCAAACAGAAAAAAGAACAATGAAATAAAATGTAAAAAAGATATATAGTGATAATTTGATTCTTAGTCGTTGTAATAAATAAGAGAGAAAAACAAATGTAATTCTTTCTTTTTTTCTACAAAAACTTTACAAACGATTGAATTTTTTTAGAGAATCACTTTTGAGGTGAAGTGCTACCAAAAAAGACTCAATTTTCAGGCATGAACTTGACACCTCTAATTAAAAATGAAAGCGTACTTATTATTCCACCATAATTTTTAAAATCAAATGAGATACAACCAAGACTTTATCTTGATAAAGTCACTTTTATGTGGAAAATTTATAGCAATTTTTTACGTTTATTTTTTTCGTTCATACTTTTTCCGTGCTTTGAAGTTGAACTTGTGACTTCATACCGTAGTTGTATACCTCCAATGAATAAAAGTTAAATTTATTACTCCGTCAATCACAATTTATGAACCAAACAAAGGTTGTGATGGAGTGGTAAATACTCTTTCATCCTTAATTAGAGATCTTGGGTTCCCTTAATGTGGGACTTTCCGACGCGAATTCAGATTTAATCGGGCCCTAATATAGGTACCGGACACCGAATGAGAAACCGAAAAAAAATCACAATTTATGCTGGCGCACTTCCATTTTTAGTGTGTCCTAAAAAAGAATATTACATTTCTATGTTTACAAATAATACATTTTTATTTTTTCTTTAATAAATAATTTATAGTCACTTAAATATCTACTGTTCATATTAGATCACAAAGTCTTTATTTCTTTCTTAAATAGTGTCACATAAATTAAGACGAATAAATTACTTGTTACACTTATTATAAATATTCACCGCATAAAAGTCAAAATATATACCGTCAACGCATTAAACTTAAATTCCATATTGTTTTTACTACACAAATAAAGCCAAAAACTTCTCAAAAGTGTGAACACGGTTTTAATGAGAATAATTCTCCAACCACGTGTGAACATCTGGTGACGAAATTGTAAGTGTAATTTCTTTCCAGAAACTAAATCTGTCTTTATTTATTATTCTCTATTATTAATTATTAATAATAAAAAGGACAAAAATGGTTGTGTTTTTGGGTTTTTGTTGTTGGCCAGTTCATGTTATAGGTGTGCTTACATTTCAAACCATGCAACCTAATTTTGTTTGAATAAAACCACTCCATTCACAAAAAAAATACAAACAAAAAAACCATATAAACACCTCTTTTTTTTTTGCATTCAATTTCAACAACTATTACTCTTCCATCTTCCCAACTAAATGCTACTATTCTTATCCTAACTATGGAACTCAAACGTCTTTGCTTTGTTTTGCCTACAGAAATTGATGAAATTGATCAAGAACAACAAGTTGTACACAAACCAAAGAAAAAAAATGAATCTTTTTCTAAAAGAAGTTGTGGGGGTCAAATTCTTGATTTTTTTCAAGAATCTTTGTCGAAATTAGCTGATTCCAGATGGATAACTTGTTGTCATCAAGATTTTGAGAAAAAACAATTTTCTGGTGTTTTTCATGATACAGAAGGTATACAACTAGGTGAAAAAGGTGGTGGTGAATATAACCATAATAATAATCATAATCCAAGGATTTTCAGCTATTCTGAGCTGTTTATAGGATCCAATGGATTTAGTGAAGATGAAGTTTTAGGTAGTGGTGGATTTGGGAAGGTTTTTAGAGCTGTTTTACCTAGTGATGGAACAGTTGTTGCTGTGAAATGTTTAGCTGAAAAGGGAGAGAAGTTTGAGAAAACATTTGCTGCTGAATTAGTAGCCGTTGCTCATCTTCGCCATCGGAATCTTGTGAGGCTAAGAGGATGGTGTGTACATGATGATCAACTGTTTCTTGTGTATGATTATATGCCTAATAGAAGCCTTGATCGGATTTTGTTCCGAAAACAGGACAATACAGGGTCCCCTGTTCTTGATTTTGAACGTCGAAAAAAGATAGTTAATGGTTTAGCAGCTGCATTGTTTTATCTGCATGAACAATTGGAGACTCAGATAATTCATAGAGATGTTAAGACAAGTAATGTGATGCTTGATTCTCATTTCAACGCGCGTCTTGGCGATTTTGGCTTAGCTAGGTGGCTCGAACATGAACTCGAGTACCAAACGAGGACGCCTTCAATGAAGAATCAGCAGTTTAGATTGGCTGAGACAACAAGAATTGGTGGAACAATAGGGTACTTACCTCCTGAAAGTTTTCAGAAAAAAGGTTTTGCTACTGCAAAATCTGATGTTTTTAGCTTTGGGATTGTTGTTCTTGAGATTGTCTCGGGTAGGCGCGCTGTCGATCTCGCGTCCCCGGATGATCAAATCATTCTTCTTGATTATATCAGGAGACTATCTGATGAAAAAATGGCTTTGCAAGCTGGAGATAGTAGACTTATTGATGGTTCTTATAAGCTTTCTGATATGGAGAGACTAACACATATTGGTCTTCTTTGTACACTACATGAACCTCAATCAAGGCCTAATATGAAGTGGATTGTTGAAGCTCTTTCTGGTCATATTTATGGTAAATTGCCTGATCTTCCTTGTTTTAAGTCACACCCTCTTTATATCTCATTGTCATCTCCAAGTAATAGTACAACTAGCAACACAATCACTACAAGGTCTACTGCTACAACCAGTAGCAGCACGACGCCCGGTTTCAACTCCACTGTCTTCATTACCGCTACAGGAGAAACTATGTATCTAAGTGCTGAGAGTGGAAGCAGTCAGAATGAGTCTGGAAATAGTAGCAGCAGACGCCAATCGAGTAATTTCTTGATGGTTGAAACTCCGAGGGAGATCGCGTTTAAGGAAATTGTGGCTGCGACGAATAACTTTTCGGATTCAAGAAGAGTTGCTGAGATTGATTTTGGAACTGCTTACCATGGTTTCCTTGACAACAACCAGCATATCCTAGTGAAAAGATTAGGAATGAAGACATGTCCTGCTTTAAGAGTGAGGTTCTCGAATGAGCTTCAGAATTTGGGACGACTACGCCACAGAAACCTTGTCCAACTCCGCGGATGGTGCACTGAGCAAGGTGAAATGCTTGTTGTTTATGATTACTCCCAATGTAGTCTTCTAAGTCACCTCCTTTTCCATCAGAATCCCAGGAACAATGCCTCCATCATAAGATGGCGTCATCGGTATAACATTGTCAAATCACTTGCCTCAGCGATTCGATATCTGCATGAGGAATGGGATGAACAGGTCATACACAGATGTATCACATCATCTGCCATCATTCTTGATCCAGATATGAACCCAAGGCTTGGCTGCTTTGCTCTTGCTGAGTTCTTGACTCGGAATGAGAACGGCCATCATGTTGTTGTTGATAAAAAAACATCGGTCAGAGGAATATTCGGTTACATGTCACCAGAGCATATGGATTCCGGTGAAGCAACAACAATGGCTGATGTTTATAGCTTTGGTGTAGTGCTGCTTGAGGTAGTTAGTGGTCAGATGGCAGTAGATTTCCGCCGGCCTGAAGCTCTATTAGTGAATAGAGTACACGAATTCGAGGTCCAGAAAAGGCCATACGAACAACTGGCCGATTGGAGGCTGAATGGAAACTTTAACTCAAGGGAACTGGTGAGGCTAGTCAAACTAGGAATGGCTTGTACAAGGTCCGACCCCGAATCAAGACCGAGCATGAGGCAGATAGTGAACATTCTCGACGGACATGACAAATGTTTACTGGAAAATGGACAGAAGAAGGAGAGACCGGAAGAATGGAGAACAAGAAATGCTTCTGCTCTTTCCCTTGTCAGGAGAATTCAAGCTCTTGGTATACAATGATCACTCCCCTAAGATGTAAAATAGTTTACATGTAGATAGATATGAGTAAGCTTTATATCTTATCCCTTTGCTCTTCTATTTATTCATGAAAGTCTATTGCATGTATCAAGTTTTGAGTTGTGTGATTTATGTTGCTTCAACAGAACATTCTGTAATTTAATGTCGACGACTTTGAATGCATTGTGAAGTTGATCATGAGTTTTTTTTGTTGTTGATACAATAGCAACAACAACAACGACCCAGTAAAATCCCACGAAGTGGGGTCTGGGGAGGGTAGTGTGTACATAGACCTTACCCCTACCCCGATAGGGCAGAGAGGCTGTTTCCGATAGACTCTCGGCTCAGGAAGATGGAAATAAAACAAGAAGAGACAATAGCATATAACTTTAATATGAAAGCTTATTCGTAACACATGTTCAGAAATTCAACAATATCCGAACTTGAACGTATACAGTGAACTATTGTATATGTACAGATACTAGTCTGACCTCGCTTCACCTTCTTTCCTTGCTTGTCTTTGGCCTTGAGCACTCGGTCTACCTTTCAGTCGCGTGATTCTCGTCATCTGTATTTACACCAACCCAATCAAGAAATGCGAAAAGAAATTGCCTGAAGCTGACCTTGCCACTCCTGTCCCAGTCCATTTCTTCTGCGATTATTAACCACATTATCATGTCAGAAGTTATGACAGCAAGTTAGCTTGATTTTAAACACTTCAGAAGGTGAAAGACAGTACTGAATCGAATCCGAGTGACATGAGAAGGGGATTTCTCGGAAGGACAATCGTCGCTTAATGCCTTGATAACCTCTTTTTTATGCAGCTTCCCGTCGCCATTTTTATCAAGAAACAAGAATGCCTCAACTATTGTATTGAATGTTGCTTCTAGCTCTGGTGAACCAATCTTTGACGTCTGAAATAAATGTGATCCTAATGAATATAGCTTCACATGATAAGTAAATATATTTTAGAGTTACACGAAAATAGAATAGCGGAGAGCTCATTTTGCACGTACAATGTGAGAGGAGGAGGATGAATCCGTCAACAGATAGATAAGACATAGAAGAACAATGAACTCATTGAACTGTATCCCGTCGTTTTCATCCACATCACAGGAGTGGAAAAGATCATCAATTTCCTCCTCTTTAACATGAAATTGTAGCTTCTTTGCGCATTTCTTTAGTTCTTCCCGGTCGATAGTCCCATTTGAATCTTCATCTTAGGATATAGAACAAGATAGAAAAAGCAGAAATTCTGGTTAATAAAATGTAGCAAAAACTCAAAACATACATATACAGAAGGTACTCACCGAACTGTTCAAAGACGCCTTTTATCTCCTTCAACCCCTCTCTAAACTGAGGAAATTTCAAGATTATGCTATTGATTGACCTGAAGTTGGTTTGCCCTGATGAACTTATCTTTAGCTCCATCATTTTTGCTTCAAGCTTAGCATCCAATCTCCTGTACTTCTTTGGTGCATTCCAAAAACACAGTATGTTTCCGACCTTGTTGGACAATAATTTGAGTACTGGACATGGCTGAGCTGAGCCTAATACAAAGAAAGAGTTCAAGTTAATGGCGGTTGCTTTTCTATCTATTTTCTGGTTCTTGCGATGCTGGTATAATCTTTCTTGCTTCTGTTGCTGTTACTGATCTAATGTCTCTTTCTCTCTTCTTGAGCCTAGGGTCTATAGGAAATAGCCTCTCTACGCCTCCGGAGTAGGGGTAAGGTCAGCGTACACACTACCCTCCCCATTACCCGCTCGTGGGATTTCCTGGGTTGTTGTCGTTGTAGTTCAAGTTAATGGCGGACATGATCAGAGACCAATCAGCTTTTCGGTTTGTTCTATATCCTAAACATCGATACGTAGCTCTAAGTACAACACAAGGCAGACAATTTATCACAACTTGTGACAGTATTTGTGACAAAGGGAAGTCAAGAATGTATTATAACTGTCAAAAGCTGTATAAGAAACTGATTAAGTTTTTCAAGGTAAAGAACTTAAAGTCTCTCTACAATGAATGCCACCTCAGTCCAGAATCAACAACAACAATAACATCCCAGGTATAATCCCACAAGCGGGGTCTGGGTAGGGTAGTGTGGACGCAGACCTTACCCCAACCCTAGGGTAGAGAGGTTGTTGGAGTATAATCCCACAAGTGAGGTCTGGGGAGGGTAGTGTGTACGCAGACCTTACCCCTACCCTCGGGTAGAGAGGCTGTTTCCAATAGACCCTCGGCATCCTTCCCTCCAAGAACTCCCCGGGGTGACTTGAACTCACAGCCTCTTGGTTGGAAGTGGAGGGTGGAGGGTGCTTACCGTCAGAGCAACCCACCTTGTCATATAACATGAAGTTCAAATGCCTTAAAGCATTAACATCAAAACATACAATTACATTTTGATGATGAAAAGGGAAAAGGGAAAAGGGCAAAAAGGCAAAAAGGCAAAATATGAATTCTGACAAGAACCAAGAAACATACCTACTGAATCTTTCATGGCTTTGAT
This sequence comes from Nicotiana undulata, assembly GCA_005239495.1. Taxonomy (NCBI): domain Eukaryota; kingdom Viridiplantae; phylum Streptophyta; class Magnoliopsida; order Solanales; family Solanaceae; genus Nicotiana; species Nicotiana undulata. The sequence continues at coordinate 20,852 of ML263979.1, read as the reverse complement.
GATGAAAAGAGCTCAAGAAATCAAAAGGGTCTGCTGCTGATTCCTTTAACATGGAGCAGATTATGTAAATATTCTATAAGTAGAGTATAAAAAGGGGTGAAGTGGAGAGGAGGCAATGAGGAAAAGAGTAGTAGAAAAGTAAAGTAGAAATCCCATTATGCTTTTTTTTCAATAGAATGTAATAGAATGGAACTTTCTATCCTTCTTTCTTTCTCTTCACTAGCAGAAAATACCATCATTTCTTTGACTGTAAGTTTCCATTAATCTATTCCCCTCCTATACATTTTCCAGAGCAAGAGGAGGGGAAGGAAGGCGTGCTACAACTAACATAACAGCCAGTTGAAAAACGTTAGCACTGGCTAGGGTAGCGTGCAATGGCTTTCTCTTATAAGGGTACAACAAAGTACGTTGTTTAGTCATTACATCAAACATATTGCCAGTGTTTCTATATATTTATTCTTTAGTCGTGCGTCTGTCAGAAACAACCTCTTTGCGCTCCCAGGGTAGGGGTAAGGTCTGCGTACACACCACCCTCTGTTGTTGTTGTTGGTGGTGTTGGTATGACCATGCAGCAAAAAATTCACCTAATAATTAACCTTAATCAAGAATAAGTTGAATTGTTGAGTAAAACTAATTTAGACAAACTTGTTTTTCACTCTACTTCAACATAGTCATTGTGCTTTTGTATGCATTAGTTTTCCCTCCTCTTGTGTTGGTTAAAATATTTGGTTTTTCAATAATATAGGGAAGAAAAATAAAGAAAAAGTTCAACTAAAAAGTGATCGTCTCCAAAAAAAAAAAAAAATAGTAGAGAAGAAGGATAGAATCACGCGTGATCTCAAATAAAAACGTTATTAACCTTTGTTTTTACACCAATTCAATGAATACATGTCACGCGACATACTGTTATGTTAATTAATGCATTGCACATCTAAAATTACCCTGATCCTTGGAAGATAAATTTACCATATCTTATGCAACACAAAAGCTTAGTGTCTATGATATCACAAAAGTTATTAAGTTTCATCAACCATTCTCATCCATCATATTCCATGATCCAAATGTCCAATTAGATACAATTTCCTTTGGCACCACATAATACAAATAACCAAATATGGAATAAATACAATTCCAAATTTTACCTTGGGATTATTATCCTTACCCCATATACGAAACGACCCTTCACATTACAAATTCCAAGCACGGATTAAGAAAAAAGATTGAGATAGGTAACCAAGGTTAAACTAGTCAATTTGTGATGAATCCGCATAAAAAATGTTTAAGGCCCCAACTTGTTGCGCCTGTGTGCGCTTGCTCACATTGCCAATCATAAGCACAAATAAAAGAAGAGGGTTGCAATAGGTTAACAATAAATGTAAAACTCGTCAATTAGAGATGAAACAACACTAAATAAAATACGGCCCAACTTGCTTGGGATTGAGACGTAATTGTTGTAGTAAAAGAACAGAGACAGTAAACCTTCATTTACAACATTGTGAAATGCCCACAACAAGCAGGAATGCACTAAAATGTATCTGAAAACAGTAGTGATTAGAGTCCAACTATGCTGTTAGTACACAAGGATCTTCATTTATGATAAAGGGTACTTAAAGGTGATGAAATGCAAAGTAAGACTGCGTACGATAGACCCTTGTGGTCTGTCCTTTCCCCGGACCCCGCGCATAGCGGGAGCTTAGTGCACCAGGTACTTAAAAAAGGTGATATATCTTAGAGAACATACATCATGTATTACTCGTCATCCATTCCACCTGCCTTGTATTGCTTTCCATAGGCAATCCATTCGCGTTGACAAAAGCTCGCGGTCTCTTCTTTAGATCACCAATTCCATTCGACGGAAAGCAGTCATCAAGCAAGCAGTCGCCAAGTCTGGCTGGCACGTGACAAGCATTTTTGTTTTCGATACTTGGAGCAATCTCATGTAACGAAGGGACATTAACGATACCTTCACAGTCGTTTGCAACCTTCATCGCTAATTCAGAAAGTTCTTCTCTGTCCACTTCTAGGCCATTCGATTCAATGGACTGGCTACTAAAAGCTTTACAAGCTTTTTCAAGAATTGATTGCAAATATTTTCCTTGTGCTTCAATACGAAGCTGTAGACGGCGCTGTACCTACTTTGGTAAACAGAACATAAAAAATGTGACACTAAGTTACTGATGTATAAAAATTGATAACAATCTGATGTTGCATTTTGTCCGAGCTAAGAAAGCAAGTTGCACTTACGCATACGACACATGAGAAACAACCAAAAGTCATTGACAGTGATAAAACGACAACGACAACGACCAGTAGCAGAACTTCAACCAAGAACCTTCGATAAGACTAAAGTTGCAGTTGGTCCGAGTTGAGGAAGCAAGTTAGCCCTAGCACATACTACACTAGAAATGGCCAAAAGTCACTGACCTCAACCTCACTACTCTAACCCGTCGTAGAGAAGAAAACAAAAAAGAGAGAAAAGGGAATATCGGACAAAAAACACACAGTGCAAAGTTGACTAAAAAAGATATTCATGATTACGTCTAATGCGAGCACATTTTCTCAATGAATTCAAGATTGAGATTATGAATCAAAGTAGACTTTGGGAAATCAGATTCATCCAACAAATGAAATATGCTCATGGAAGGTGAAGCTATCAGTCCCAAAAGGGCAGTCCGGTGCACTAAGCTCCCGCTATGTGCGGGGTCCGGGGAAGGCCGGACCACAAGGGTCTATTGTACGCAGCATTACCCTACATTTTTGCAAGAGGCTGTTTCCACGGCTTGAACCAGTAACCCCCTGGTCACATGGCAGCAACTTGGCTCCCCTTCTGAAGCTATCAGTCCCAAGTTTTGCAAAACCAAAACAGGCGTACTAATATATAGGAACTGCAACATGGGAAGCTGTGACACTGAGTACAGTAACACTATCAGTTGAGCAAGAAGAGGGGCGAGACAAACCTCTAGCTGCTCATGTAGTCTTCGCTGGACTTCCATCTGTACTCGCAAAGCCTCAGTTACTTGGAAACCACTGTTAAATAAATTTACGAGAGTTCAAATTTGATGCAAAGCAGACCGAACCATTTTTACCAGAAAATTTCTAAAAGACATAACATACTCATTTATATCTTGCACAATAACTCTAGATGAACCTGATGTAGAGGAACCCGTATCTTGACTCTCTGCTGGACATGACACTGCAAACACAAGACAATAACTATAAAGTGATTGCGGTTTCACGTCTTCTAAAGGGCTGAGAAGCACATCCATTTTAGCCTTTTTTGCTCCGACAGACTATTCTTCCCTTTCTTTATATTACGTACAATCCATTTATATACTTCTTTCAGAGGTGTTGTCCACATTTAGTCATCTAAAATTACAAACTATGTATCAACAAATGGAAAAAAGTGCAACCTACTTGTTGTAATAAGGTGATTTTGGTTAAGGAGTTGGAAGTGGATCAGAAAAAACCAAGCCAACCTATCGTAGACGAGGTAATAATAGGAAAATGGGGGACAATTTCTGACCTTAAACCAATAGTGATGATTGTTGATTTGTCGTATTTATGGGAAATGTGGAAGTTACTCAATGGGGTTGACATTTAAGTTTTAGCATAGATGAAGTAACTCATCAGCAGCTCTAATCTTTTCCTTGAATTCGAAGTTACACTTAGATATACGCTATTTAGATATAAGAAAAACATGGAAATTACAAGGACACTGAGCAATTTGCAGGAAACTGGAGTATTTAATGAAAAGTTCTTCATTACCATCTTTAGAATTATCAGTTGCATCTTTAGCAGATTGCTTTCCCAGACGGTATTTCTGCAAAGGAATACAAAGATATAGACTTTGTCATTTGAATCCTCTTTCATTTGCATTAAGCTTCGAAACGGCAAAAGCAATAAATCAAATTGTTATAGAAACTATAATTTTGAAAGTGGCATGAAGTTAGTCCTACTTCATTTTGTAAAACACTAGGCTAGGGCCGTAAACTTGTGTAGTTGGAGCGTATTGTTACCCTTTAAACCGTTTTTTCAATGTCCACGGAATATAGGGAAGAAGCAAAACACAGATTGCAATCAGAAAGCGTACCTGGAGATGTGACTTCAAATGGTATAAGGTCAGACCTTTCACCCCCATTGTTCTCATAATTGTTTTTGGTGTCGCTTCTGCAAAATGAAGCAACCATCACATAATTAAAATTATGCATAGGAGTACATGTAACTATAAAGAGAAGGCAACACGCAAATGAAATAAAGAAATATTTCTTAAGATTTGCACATAGAAAGATTTCCTGGAAACACCACAACTATTAGGAAAAAAAAAAAACAGTCAGAACATCACAACAGCATAATTCTACCCGTGTACAACCAGCTAAAAAGAGCAGCTCAGTCACTAAGCTCCAACTTTGCGCGGGGTCCGGGGAAGGGCCGGACCACAAGGGTAACCACTGACCTCCTGGTCACATGGAGGCAACTTTACCAGTTACGCCAAGACTCCCATTTAGTGTACAAGCAACTAATGAAAAAAATTATCATGCAATGAGATACTAATAAATGGAGCATTTGTTTTATTGATCAATTTAATAGTTCCCTCATTCCAAATCTACCACGATTCTTTTATTTGACCCTTAGGGCCTTCAGACAGTTCAATTAGCATAAATTTAGAAGTCGGGATGGCTCTTCTTAACTTCTTTTTCCATAATGCGTGATGTTTCTTCAAAGAAGCAGCTCAGAAGCAGCATAGTATTTCTAATTTAAGATACTACTACCACATCGACTGACTGACAAATACGAACCCTGTAGAGAATAGGTGAAGTTCAACAAATGACAGCAGAAACTCAGAGCTTATTTTACCAAAGAAGACAGATGCAAAAACTAAAAGAAAACCTAATCTACAGTGCAGTGAAATCCTTCAATAAGGAGCGACAGTGTCAATCAAGGTGCAATTGTAAGAGCAAAGACGAGCTCCTGATTTGTATCATGGCTACATGGATGTGCACCAAGTACTTGCAGAACTGCTAGAATCCTAATAACACTACGAATAACGTTCTAGCACTGGAGGATATGTGCCACGCTCCTACTACTAGTGACACAGTCGTACTAACACACAAAAGGTTTGGTCTCCCACATAAGAACGTATACCTCTATAGGCAAGAGTGCTTAAACGAGCTAATTCATTTTCACATTGAACATGAAACTTTGAAGTTACTTCTTTAGTGCCTAACAATTTTAAGAAGCATAAATAAAGGGCAACCTGGTGCACTAAGCTCCCGCAATGCGCAGTAAGGGGGAGGGGCCGGACCACAAGGGTCTATTGTACGCAACCTTACCCTGCATTTCTGTAAGAGGCTGTTTCCACGGCTCGAACCCGTGACCTCCTGGTCACATAGCAGTAACTTTACCAGTTACCGACATGATAAGACGAGAGAAAATTCAGATCGGCATAACAAAACAAGAGCCTCGAGAGGCAAATGTAGTGATTGGGGAACGAGATTAAGAATATACAGAGAACGATTTTTAACCAAGTAACCCTTTCAAGATTCCCTCCTTCGACTTCTGATGGTTTTTATCAACTTTTCAAGTCTAAATTTTTTATCCCTTCTTCATTAACCATCCTGAGGATATCACTAATTTTTCACCTCCAGGGTTCAGAGAGATGCTTTATCCCCTCAGAATATTGAATTGTACCCAGTGGCGAAGCTAGGAGTTTCTTTAAGGGTGTTCAAATTTGAAAGAAGTGAAAAAAATTCCTGACAAAGAGTGTTCAATATATGTTATATACCTCTAAAACGTAATATTTTACCTACATACACATTGTAATTTTTCGATAAAGGGTGATCAATTGACCACACTTGTGACCACGTGGCTTCGTCCCTGATTGTACCAACTGCAAGTTTATCTCCCGAAAATATTAGCAACAACCAAATGTTTCTCCACCATTTACTTCTCATGACGATATGCTTACATGTCATACAATTTACATCCTGTACAAGTAAACAACAACAACAAGAGACCCCAATATATTCTCAACAGGTGGGGTCTCGGGAGGGTAGTATGTACGCAGTCGTTACCCTTACCTAGTGAAGGTACGAATCCTGTACAAGTAAACAGTGCCAGAAAATAGCACTATAAAAAAAATACAAAAGTATAGGCATACATTGTATTGACATTTTCACAACAAAAAAAAAAAAAAAAAGAAAAAAAAGTAGAGGTCATTATATTGACCTTTTCACAAGAAAATAAGTAGAGGCCATCATATAAACAGATAACCTAATTGCCTAGTTTCTACTTTTCCTAAGTGAGAGGGTCAAAAGCTACATACATACATCTCTATCAACATGGCCCACAAAAATCATGATATTTCACAATAATTAGGTAATTAAGAATATAAAAGCTTTGAGACAGGAAAAAGAATGCACTTTTGATAATGAAAAAGAAAAAGAAAAAGAATGTAAATAAAAACAAAAGTTCCTTAAATTAATATAATAGGACTATGACACTTTCTTTCTTTTTTAGAGCCAAAGAAAGGAAAGAGCAGCAAAATCAAATGGCTTGCTTTTCCTACTCCAAATGTCTAAAAGAAAAGAAAAGATCAAAACTTTATAAAGAACAATGACATGATATACAAAAATTATGACCATGAATAAAGGAACAACTATTGAAGCCTAATGTACAACATATAGATTCACAATATAGAATTCATGTACATCATATAAATGCATAAAGTACCCAATAAATTCAAAAAGATACAATACAGAAAAATAAATTATTATATTTCTGGAAAAAAATCAAAATCGAACTTTAATCATGCAATAAAATATTAAAAAAAGAAAAAAGATCAAAATACCCCCTCTAATATACGAAATATCTTAACTTAACTTAACCCTCCGTTATACTTTAAGGTCATTCATTCTATGTTGCATTTCCCATTTGTACTTGACTTTATCCAAGCTTAAGCTAGCGTTTGGCCATAAATTCCCAAATTTGTTTTGAAAAATCTAACTGGGGTGAAGTTTGGTTTTAAGATGAAAATGTGTTTGGACATCAGTTTTCAAAACATATTTTCCAAAATTTATTTTGGAAAAACATGAAAAATGATTTATACCCACAAGTTCAAAAAACTATCACAGATACCCAACAGTACCATTATTAATAACATTCATTATATTATCGCAAACCATAGTCTTGAAACATAAATAAATTTGGTACAAAATTATCATTTTTATAATGAACTACATGATACACTATCAGATGACCGAGAAGACGAAACAACAGTGTTACAAAATAATAAATGGTGAACTCTTTTATAAAATACAAAAGTTTGGGACAATTTTTAAAAAATCTAATAGTGATATTTTATGCCTCAACTTTTGACTATGGTCTAATACTACCATTCTTAGGGTTAAGAACTTCATAATGCCATTGCCAACATCCCAAAGTATAACTGATGGTAAAATTAAGATATTTTGGTAATTTTTACCCTTCTCCTTCTTAAAAAAAAGAAAATGCAGATTAATAAAAAGTATTAAGACACTTCCATTACATGTGTCAAAATACTTCAAAAACAATTGCCAAATTTACCTCTACTTTTTTTTCACTAAGGTTTAAGGACCCGTTTGTTCATAAATATTTTTTCTATTTTATTGATTTTTGTTAAAAAAAACAATGCGTTTGTCCATGAAATTTTGCAAGTTTTTGAATTTTTTTTTTAAAATGAGTTTTTCAATTGTCCACTTTTTCGAAATTTTCAGAAAAACTTTTTTAACCACTTACAATATTGCAATATTTTTTCAAGTAAAATGTTTGTCCAAACATAATTTCAGATTCAAAATATCATTATTCAACTTAACTCCAACGACTACTGTTTTTCCCAAAAATTACAATTTTCTTGTCGAAATGCCTACTAAAATTACCCTCCATTATATTTCAGGTTGTAGCTCAGGATATAAAGGCAACCCGATACACAAAGCACCCCGCATTCACACAAGATTCAGCGAAGGACCGCATCTCAAAGTGTGTGATGCAGATAGCCTATCCTAATAGCTCGAATTCGTGACCTAAAGGTAATACGGAGACAACTTTACCGTTGCTCTAAGACTTGCCCTCAGGTTGTAGCTCATGACACATCCCAGATTTTCAAACAGAGAGTAAAATTAAGATAATTTTTACCAAAAAAGAAAACGAAAATGCAGATAAATTAGAAGAAAAAGAAGAAGAGGAAAATGGGGGACTTACTATCAGGGCCACCAAGTTGAGTAACAGCATCAACAAAGCGTTCATGGAGTTCAGTAGTCCACCTAAGACGAGGCTTAGGATCAGTTGTTAATACTAAACAAGAATCCCCTGGTAAATTTGTACCATCTATTGAAACTGAATTATGAATATTATTAAAATAATCACCATTTCCTCCTAAATTTCTTATAGGCAATGTTGAGTACATTCTTTTCTAGATAAAAAGAAAAAAACAAACAATCTTGAAAATGAAGAAAAAATGTTGAATCTTGATGTTAAGAACTATGTGGTGGGAGAAAATGAGAGAAATGTGAAAATTTTGTGAGGAGAACAATGGAGGGATTTTGAGGGGGTGGGTGGTGGGGGGGGGGGAAAAAGGGAGGGGG
>ML263979.1:0-12074 GCA_005239495.1 Nicotiana undulata | reverse complement strand
TCTTTGTGTGCAGAGTTTAAGTAGTATGTGGGGTGGGGCAGTTTGCGGGGGTGGGGGTGGGGGAGGGGGCGAGGGTTGAGTTTTTTTCGTTTTTATCTTATGTTCAATATAAAAACCCAAAAAAAAAAAAATATCGGGTTCGAGCCGTAAAAACAACATGTTGCATAATATAGGGTAAGGCTATTTATAACAAATCGTTTTTTTTCCGGACCCGCATATAATAAGCACCGAACTGTTCTTTTTTATCTTGTGTTTAATGTTTATTTTGGGGTTCAACTAATTCTTAACGCTTCTTACCAAAGACGATTTTATACCGAAAGTACAAATCGAGATCTAGTACTTATCATTTCACCATAACTTTTAGCGATAGTTTTGAGTTTTGTATTTCCTCTGATATTACTTGATTGAGCACGAAATTAAAAATAAATAAAGAAAGATTTTAAAATTTATTGTCTAAAATATGCTTTAAATATTTGTGTAAAAATTATACTAATATAATTACACCAGCAACAATAACAACAAACTCAGTGAATTTTTATAAATAAGGCCTAAGAAGGACAAAGTGTACGCAGACTTTAACCTAGACGGCGGAGAGGCAGAACTTATAATATATTTAAATATAAAGTAATATTATATTTTAATATATTAAAAACGAAAATGTGCCACGTAACTTTGAATAATAAAGGTGGAAGTGTATGGCTACTGCAACTACCTTGTGGTTCTTTCTTTTTCTTTGTCCAACGAGCATTTAGTAGGTTCACATAAAAAGAAATAGTTTTGACATAAAATTTCACAACTAATGTAATGTTTACTTCAAGTTTTTGTATAACTAAAAGAGGTTTAATAATTAGTATTATTAATATAAAGTTTTACATATATACTACTATAATTAGTATTAAGAAATTTATTAAATATATATAAATATAAAATTTAAATTTAATAACTCAATTAACTAATTAAAGCAATGACACATTTAAAATAGCTATATAGTTATTATGTATAGGTAATAGAGGAGGCAAAATAGAGGGAGCAACGTGCGTATGGATGGCATTTGTTGTTTTTATATTACTCCTTTTGGTAATAAATGGAGATTTTGTATTATTATTATTATTATTATTATTATTATTATTATTATTATTATTATTATTATCATTTCATGTTAATTTGAAGTTCAACATAATTTGTAATTATAGGTGGTCCTATATATATTAAAGGTAATAAAGTACATGTAATTTGACAAAATAACAAATGCAACAAAAAAAATTATTTCTTTAATTAGTAAATTTCTTTTTACATTTAAAAAAAAAAGAATTTTACACAGTAGTTACTAGCCATCCCTCAAAATATATTTTGTAGAGAGAGAGAGATTACCATACACACAGCATTTTCCCCTTTTAATAATCATAATCAACAATAATCAGCTAATTAATTATCTCTAATCATACTTCATAAATAATGGTATAGTTAGACACAATACAAGTTCTCTTAATAAAATATTATTTGTCAAAGTGTCTATTTTTCTTTCAGCTTACGTTGTAGCTAAAAATTAAAAAAAAAAAAACATGTTCTTAATTAAAAAAGGCATGACATGTTAAGTCAAGAAACAATAATAAATAAAGAAAATACACGTATCTTTATTCAATTACACATATAAACACTTTTTATAATTGAAATTATTGCAAATATATCTCATTTCAATTAAGAGAGATAATAAGATAGTATTAAATAGTAGACTCAAAATTGTATAAAAATCAAATGATTGAACTCCATGATTGCAGAGTTGTCAACTCAAAGCAATTAATTAACTCTAATATATATTATGAAGAAATTACTTTAGTGCCTAGTGGGATTAATTAAACTTAAGTACGCTCTAAGCATTAGTTAAGTAAGACAATCTTGTCTTAATAATGACTTGGATTACTGGCTCTTCTCAATTATCTTATAATTACGGTGTTCGTGTCAGCTTGCGTGTATCCCTACTAGTTAGACGAAATATTTATTACTTCCTGTTAATATATGTACCGAATAACACTATTCACCAACACTAAAAACAGATGAGAATAAATTACTTAATTTTTGTCACCGCTAAAATTAAAACCCGAATTTTCGTAATTCTCAATCTAATTTTTCACAAAAAATACTATTAGTGTGCTGTCTCTATCCTGTTTTAAAGTGAGGTACTAGGGTAGAATTAACTTTGTTTAGGTCAATAACTATACACCAATAGATTAAAATAGTTCAAACTTTATTCTTTTGACCCCTTCTCCTGGCCAATGTGACATTAAACAAGACAAGACATAGACATTTTTGTAATGTCATCTCTCCAAACAATTTTTGAACTTATTTGAATAAAGGAAATATATTGTCAACTAGGTTGCTGCAATTGTCGGGCCATGACTCTAAACATCATTTTAAGTTTCATTTTTCTCTCAAAGTAGAGTTCATTTATACATACTCTATATGAATTTTAATAACAATAATATTCGGGCCAACTTGCGTACACTTCGATTAGTTTTATAGAATACTTGCTATTTGAGATGTGCATGGACCGGGTTGGTTCGGTCCAAACCAAATCAATTATATCGATTTGTATTGATTCAGCTTTGTCGGATTTTTTCGAATTTTCGGTTTTTTTTTGTTACATGAATATAATTCCAATCTTACTTTGTTAAAGTTATAGATAAAGTTTTGATAAGTTAATATATGTTTAATAAATATAAAAAAAATTGACAAATATATGATCTATTAAAATATTCTAATGGGAGAATTTTTTTAGTAATACATGATAGTTATTTTCTTAGTCGTCAAACAATAGATTTCGCTAATGTACGATTTGTAGGTTAACACATGAGAGGATATTTCAATACTTTTTTAAAGAAAATTCAATATAAAGTCTTTAAAAAGTATATATTTATATGTCGGTTCGGTTCGGGTTTTTCTACTCAATACAAAACCAAGTCAAACCAAACCTAATCGATTTTTTTAATCGATTTGGTTTGATTTTTCGGTTTGGTACGATTTTTCAGTTCGGTTTGAACACCCCTACCTGTTACCTTTCACCAACATTTACACCAACGTAGGTAACGGTTAATTTTGTCCACCAAAACTAGATAAATGAAAAGAAATCACTTACTATTTTTACCTTTATTAAAATTTAAATATTAAGACTTCATAATTCTCGACTCACTTTATTAACCACTAGTTCACATCCTTGGATACTACATACTCTGTATTGTTATCATTACTAGATTTATGTTTTCATGTAAATTTAATAATTCGTTATCACTTATATAACTTTAAGAAACTATGTTAGAATTAGAATTTAATTTCAAATGAAGTAGTAATTAATTAGACACGAGCGATTGGAGTTTATAGAACTTACACGTGTCGGTTTTAGAGTGGACCTCACTATAGAGGCAATTGGACAAGTAATTTTTGGTTCAAATGAAAGAAAAAAACTCAATGCTAATAAATATGACAAAGAGGAAAGAGGACCAAGAGCCTTGTAATAAAAAGTCTGCCCAAAATTATTTTTTTGGGTGGTTTTGATCTTTAAATTGACAAGACTTTTCTTTTACTTTTAATTTTTAATCTAGCCTTTGAGGTTTTAGTTCAGGGGTAAACAGTGGCGTACGCAAAAAATTTCGTAAACAATGTCACTACTAAAAAGCTAAATATATGAAATGACATTACATTAAAAGATCTTTTCATAAAATTATAGAATTCAACTCATAAAAAATCAAATATATTAAAAAAATCAATAAAAAATATAAATGAAAAAATAACAAGACAATTTATAAAGGTCGATGACCCATAGAACTTGGCGTAAATGATGAAAGAGATGACCAACAGTTTTTCAATAATATAAGTTTACCTTCATTTATATACTCAAGTAGTGAATTTATTCGTGTTTCGCGCGGTTGTAATTTTTTATATTAGATATCACGATAAACTAAATCTTTGGATACAAAATGTTAAATATTCTTTTGAGTTTACGAATTCAAATAGATTAAATTTTAATTTCAAATTTATTATTAAAGGTCGTGATGGCATTAGCATTTTACAAAATAGTCTTGTAATTTTAATAGAGATAAAGCAAATAAATATCTGTATACTCAGGCAAACATTAGTTCTAAATATTGATTAAATGTTATATAAATAATTTTACCAGAATTATTAGAATTTATAAATATAAGTTCATATTGATCTTAATTGAATCATGTGGTCGAGAAACAATATTATTATTAGTACATATGGATTACTCAAGACCAATGGCCTTTATATTTTTATATTGTTAAATTTTAAGTAGTAGTTTCTGACAGTCAAACGATATAATTTTTCCCTTGCAGTAACTATTATGCCTTTTATCTCTTCCATATTCTTTAACAATGATTGTATCCCCTGAGCTTTGATGAATTTCCCTTCTAAAATTTGAGTGATCTTTCTTAATCTTCTAAGTACACGTGGGCCTTTATTATTTTTGAACTTGTAGGTTATAAATGCTATTCCATGATACAATGCTTATAGCTAGGTTAAATAAATTTATTTCTAATGTAATATTAGATTTTAAGTTGCATTTCAAGCATTGTTAAGTTAATAATCAACTGTTAATTATTTTTGTTGATTGCGACCGTAGTTTAAAACTACAAAACCTTAGGTGAATAATTTATACATAATTTTATTAGTATTGATGAATTTGAAAAGAAAAAAAAATCAAAGTATATTACAAAGATCCATATACTATATGAGGTGTTTGGCTTCATCAAATAGAATGAAAAGATAGCGATTTTTCTAATAATTTGGTGAAAAACAGCTACATGAAATATTTCATCTCCGTATATGATAGGAATATGGAAGAGGATCCTTGACATGATTAATCATATCCTTTAGTTTTTTTACTTATTAGCACTTTTTCTTTATGTTATACCATATTGTATGTATATTATTAAAAATAAATGATATTTACATTTACATCCACTTCCTATCCTCTCTGTGTTCTATTATTTATTTCGTATTTTTAGATTTTTCCTTTTTCTACTCATATTTTCTCTTTTCTTTTCCTCTTTTTTTTTTTGTTTACATGTAATTCTCTGTCTGCTTCCTCATCATGCAATCCGCCACCTCATCCTTCCCATTCTTCTCTTATTGTGATGACCCAAAGGGTCATCTTATGTAATTTAAGCTATATTTGTGTTCCGAGGCTCCGAGAGCCTCCGTTAGCCTCACCTCGATATGTGTGCGCAACCCAGGCGTGTAGCCGGGAAGCTTATATGTGAAAAACTGATAAAAGAATGAGTTGATAATTAATAAATGATATAGTTGACTTTGGTCAACATTTCTGGTAAGCGGACCCGGACCCGTGATTCGACGGTCCCGGAGGGTCCGTAGAAAAATATAGGACTTGGGCATATGCCCAGAATCGAATTCCGAGGTCCCAAGCCCGAGAAATGAATTTTTAAAGAAAATTATTTTCTGAAAATAACAAAGGATTTTAAAAATGAATAATTATGTGAAAACCGTGTTAGCGGGTCCGTATTGTGGTTTCGGAGCCCGAAACAGGTTTATTATATATTATCTGTCTTATCTGTGGAATTTGGGGTAAAACGGGCGTGAATTGAGTGGTTTCGGATAAAAAATGAGGTTTTGAGGTTTTAAAGAATTTGAAATGCGACTTGGAAAGTGATGTTATGTTCCCGAGGTCCGAATGAGATTCCGAGACCGGGAATAGTTCCGTGGTGTCATTTATAACTTATCTGCAAAGTTTGAAGTCATTCCGAGCAGTTTAGGCCGGTTCGACGTATTGAAGTGAATTCTAGAATTTTAAAGTTCTTAAGATTTGATTAAATAAGTTTTGGGGTTTGATTTCGAGTTCCGCTGTTGTTTTTCGTGTTCCGAAAGTTCGAGCGAGTCCGCTTAGTGATTTAGGACTTGTTGGTATATTTGGACGGGGGCTCGGGTGGGCCCAGGTGCCTCCCGGACCCCGCGCGAGGCCAAAAACCAGCAAAAACCACTGCTGGTGCACAGCAGCTGGTGTGACCGCAGGTGCGGTTGCCCAGCCGCAGGTGCGGGACCGCCCCTGCGGTCCCAACCTCGCAGGTGTGATCCCCATCCCCTTGCCCAAAGTCCGCAGGCGCGAGACTCAGGCCGCATGCGCGTGACCGCAAGTGCGGTCCAGGCCATCGCAGGTGCGAGTTTTCCCGCAGGGGCGACCAAATTCCGTAGGAGCGGCTTCCCTTCCGCAGGTGAGGCCCCTTATGGGCTGGCCCAAGTCCGCAGGTGCGATATTTTTTCCTCACCTGCGATACCGCAGGTGCGAGTCTCCTTTCGCAGGTGCGAAAATCGCCCAGTTAATTCTTAACTCTTAAGTCCAAAACAGTGTTATTCCGGGATTTTCATAAAAATACACGAACTCCTCCTTCTCCAAGCCCCTTAGGCATCCATTGAAGCTTCCTTTCAGCAATACTTCGTGGGTTAGTGAATCTTAACTTGTTTTCTTCATTTTTCATTAATCTTTATTGAATTCCTAAGCCTAAAACATGCAATTTAAGGTAGAAAATGGGGTAAATGGGTAGAGTTAGGTTTTTGGGATTTTTGGGTGATTCAACCCCAATTTGGGGTCGAATCTTAAAACAAATTATAAATTCTTAATCGTGGCGATATGGGTGATCGGGTTTTGGTCCGAACCTCGAGTTTCAACCACGTGGGCCCGGGGTCAATTTTTGGAATTTTAGGAAGAATGATTAGAAATGGATAATTAGACTATGGGTTTGAGTTATTGAGTCATTATTGATATACTTGAGTTGAATATGTCTAGATAATATCGTTTCGGAGCCGGATTATAAAGGAAAGGCGGTGTTAGAGGGTTGATCGCTCTATTTTGGACCCGAGGTAAGTGACTTGCCTAACTTCGGTGAGGGAATAGGTATTGTTTGCTACGTGTTTACTTGTTAATCATGTTCGTTGCATAGGTAGAGTGACGAGTACCTATGTGATGAGAGTCTAGCATGACCGTGAGTCTAACGTGATAGTAATCGTAGCTTTTCTTCCATGTCTTTTATATTATGAAATTGCCATTATTTGTAATAGTATGTTGTTGGTTGTGGTGAAAGAATGAGACGTAAATTGTTGTTGAGGATGAATATTTGTTGTCAAAGATACTCTGTTGAGATTGGTATAGCTGAGACCCTTGTCGGGCAATTGTGTGTTTAATATTGATATGTACCCCCTCGTTGAGCATTATTATCTTGCACTTCTATTAAATTGAACTTCCCTTGCCATTGATATTTATACTGTTCTGGTAAGGAAGAGGGGTGATGTTATTGTTATGAACGAGGGGACATGCCGTGCCGATTGATATTTATTATATACACACGAGGGTACATTTCGTGTTGTGATATTGCGATATATGCACTAGGGGACATGCCGTGCCGATTTGATATTTGAGATTATGCACGAGGGGACATGCCGTGCTATGTTATTTGATTGATTCTCGTATACTGATAGTTGTTTCTTCGGTTTCTGTTTTTACTTTCTAGCCGCATTATCACCGTACCATTGTGAATTAGATGTTGTTTTTCCTGTATCCCCAGCATGTACACATATCTTATTTTATCGTTTAAGCTCCGATATTATTGCTGCCCCGTTAATACTTTTCCCCTATTTGTTCCCATATCTCTTCTATTTGATCATACTTGTTTTCATTATCGGTTAATTCTTGTACATATATCTGCTTAGACTAGGACAGGTGATCGTATTATGCTAAGTCTAGCCTCGTCACTACTTCGGCCGGGGTTAGGCTTGGCACTTACTCAGTACATGGGGTCGGTTGTACTGATACTACACTGCACTTCCTTGTGTTGTGCAGACCCTGCTACCGGACCCCGTGGAGCGTTCTGAGGGAGATACCTTCAGTCCACGTCAGAGCTTCGAGGTATACACTGGCGTCCGTGGATCCCGAGGCTTCTTTCCTTTACCGCTTCATTGTCTTTCTCATTTATTTCCAAGACAGTGTTGTACTTTCATTCCAGACTTGTATTTAGTATTCTAGTAGTTAGTCCGTGAGATTGTGACATCCCGATTTTGGGAGTTTACGTTATTTCATAATTGTTATGTTCTTCCTTTCCGCACTCAAGTTTTGTTGTTTTTATTTTCGATGTTAGAAAGATTATTGTTGGGAAAGGCATGTTATTGATGTACGGTTAAGCAGTTTCCCACTATTATCCCAGTATATGATTGAATTAGCTAAAGTTGAAAGTTTAGCGTTTTATTTCTTATTAAATGGTTTAAAATTACTATTGCAAGTTATACGTTGGCTGGCCTAGCGGGTTCAACGTTAGGCGCAGTCACGGCCTAAAGGGTGGGAATTTGGGTCGTGACACTTATCATCACATCAAAGATATTCTCTACTTCAAAAAAAGATTCAAACATTTGTTCATTTTTCTTAATGACTCCTTATAGAGTCGTACAATTTTAATACTCCACGCCATTTTTATAAGTTAAAGAGTAGGAAAAAATTTGAAATTTCATGTCGAGCACCATCCTCACGCTTCACAAATAGAAATTCAGAGGAGATACTCCGAGCATTTGATCTTTGGTTTATTGAGCTCCTTGGAGAAGTAAGAATTAGTTCTTAATTTGTTAGATTTTTTAACCATTCATGTTGACAAAAAAGAGTCAAACCCAAAGATGTATTCTTACTTTTTCTTTGTCATGAATAATAAGGTTGTAGAATGCCAATTGTTTCATCAATTCCACTTTATTTTTTTAATGAAATCATTAACCTAATATTTACTCACTGTAAAATAAATTAGGAAGTATAATACATATCCTCAAAAAGCTTTATAGATAAATGTAATTAAGATTTTGATTCTTCAATTTATCAGAGGCAATTACGCTCCTCTTGCAATGATCAGTTTGAAACTATAATCACGAAAAAACTTCTTCATTTACTAACATTTAGAACATGTGATCTCCTTTGTAACTTGTTATATATATATATATATATATATATATATATTTACACACACACATACTCTTTTATAATTGATAGATTGCAATAAGTTCTTACAACGGTTAAAAAATTTCATTACCTTTCTCTATTACAACAACATAATAAAGTTAAAGTGCATTCATTATAACATATAGATGATAGATATATACATTTTTCTCAACAAATAAATTTTCATAAGAAGAAAAAATTGAATTTCAATACTGACATGAAGAATATGTATATATATATATGTAATTTATAGATTGCAACAAGTTCTTACAACAGTTAAAAAATTTCATTACCTTTCTCTATTACAATACCATAATAAAGTTAAAGTGCATTCATCATAACATATAGATGATATATTTATAAATTTTTCTCAATAAATAACTCTTCATAAGAAGAAAAAATTTGACTTCTAATACTTACATGATGAAAATGAGGGATCGGTTAAGAAAATGAAGAAGCTTTTACAAGATGTAAATAGATTTTGGAGTAGTTCTCATTCGGAGATTCTAACACGAAGTTTGTTTTGAAGACTCCAAATATATTCGGAATAAACGATGTTGTTATAAAGAGATTTGACCGTACACACTTCATTTATTTTTTCTGAAATGCAAAATCAAAAATGAATAACTAAAATAGATTGAGGTAGTGCATTTTTAGTTAAAGAGACTTCACTTATCCACCAAACCGTTTTGTAACAATTGAAGACGTTTTGTTTTCAATTGAACATATAATGGATTAGGGGACAAATTATATCCGCTAGTGGTATCATCAAAATCTAACAGAAATACTCAAAGATCAATTGATGAGAAAGTAATAGGACATTTCATTTTTCTTGATGTACATCACTTTGTAACAATTGAAGTACTATTTAACTAAAGAAAAGTAATAAAATATTCTAACAAAAGATCTCCTAACATACATATTTACAAACGAAGAAAAGCAGTTTGTGTTACTTACAAAAGTAAAAAGTAATTAAATGATAATTACATCACACCAAAGAGAACGAGCAATACAATTCAACATCTTTCTTAGACACACATATTCTATCTAATTAACTTACCCGGGAAATAGTAACGTCACCTTCTACAAAGAGTTGTAAACTTGATAAGGAATCAAAACTGGCCAGATTCAAAACCAAGATACGTATTAAATCAACATGTGCGGTATGTTTTTTATTGATACTACTGCTAGAATTAGATTTAACTAATGAAATAGGACAAAACTGCGAGAGGTAAGTTATAAAACCCCATAAGGTTGGAAAGATATAACTTAGTGACTAAAAAAAGAATGAAAGATACTATTTATAACACACTACAACATTATGCATATACAACTACGAAGTACGTCGTAGCTAAATATGAAAATTTCCGTGGCTAAACACTTTAGCCACAATTTTTTTCCCCGTAGCATCCGTAGCTAGAAGTGGCGTAACTAAAAGTTAGCTACAAACTTTAACATTTCATGGCTAAGCATTAGTACTTGCTGCTACAAGAATTTTTGTGATATGGCTATATTAATAAAACTTTTTGCCACAAAGAATATATTTATAGCAAACAATTTTATTCTTTTGCTACAATAA
This sequence comes from Nicotiana undulata, assembly GCA_005239495.1. Classification (NCBI taxonomy): domain Eukaryota; kingdom Viridiplantae; phylum Streptophyta; class Magnoliopsida; order Solanales; family Solanaceae; genus Nicotiana; species Nicotiana undulata. Next base: position 1,497 of record ML263979.1, on the reverse strand, counting down.
ATCAACTTTGTAGCTATCTTCTATACTTTAGATATAAAGGAATATACTGTGGCAAAAGAGGTTATTTGTTTAGCTACAAAATTCAAATACGTAGCTACGCTCCCATATTAGATTTATATTATAGTATTTATATTTAGCTACCAACCCATAATTTCACGGCCATAAATCGCCAAATATCCATTATTAAATATTCTTATTATGTTTTATTTGGTGAATAGATTTTTATACATTTTATTTTTATTGATGAGAAATTAATTTAATCAGTAGAAATAATAAATTTTCTTGTCCTATACGTTGTTGTTTTCTTTTTTTTACCTCATTAATTTTTTTTAAAAATTTTAAAATATTTCATATCCATACATTTTTTAACAAACCATAGAACCACGCAGTAATAAGCTCTAAATATCACTTATTTTATACAAATTGACTAGTTTGAAAAATTAATTCTAAAATATACAATTGTCTGTAAGTGCATAATATTCACACTTCCACAAGTATGCAACTCTTGTACAAGAGACTTAACAACTAGTTAATAGGCTGCTAGATAATAAGAAAAAAATTCAAACTCACATTTTCGTCAAACTAATAGGAGTATAATACAAATTATACACCGTTATAAAATTCTGAAGGGTTCCACATGAAGAAAAAAAACTAAGTTCTAAGTATTTGATCTGAAATTTCATGTCGTCACCAGATGATCTTCTGCAGTCAAGGATGAAGTACTTTCGCTCTTTGCATCAAGGTTGAATCCTCAATCTTCTTGCATAGAAGAGATTAAAATACACCCCGTAAATTTTAAAAAAAAATACTAATAATTAACACAAGAATGAACGAACCAAAAGTGCATTAATACAAAGTTGCAAATGTGATTTGTAAAAATGCTAATAATTCTTTTACAAGAATTTTTAGTATACAATCTAGCCCGTGATTATGCTGATGTGCTGTTCGTGTGAAGAGAGAAGACTTTGTTGAAGAAGGAAATGGAAATAGGGGATGAAGGGTGGCGGCAGTGTAGGAAAACACCAAAGTGAGAATCTTATTAGGTTTGTGAAATTTGGTTTGGGCCTGTTGGCCTTTATGTTCCTTTTCTTTTCTTTTTTTATAATTAATATATATTTGCTTCACTTTAATATATTATATGTCCCGACCCAAAACCTGGTTCAGGTCGTGATGGCACCTAACGGCGAGGTTAGGCAAGCCAACATATAAATCCCCAGGAGTTACTATCCCAGAACTCGATTATTCCAGTTATTTACAATTTATAACAAATAAAATGCGTAATGTAGCAGCGATATGAGGTAAGGCCGTAGATACAAGCTGAACCACAACTAGGCCAAATATGTACAACCCCGAAACCCAACATAACTACAACAAGTGTGTGCCAGGACTAGTATCACAGTGTCAACGGGCGACTACATAGATACCATAACTGAAAAATATATATATATATATATATATATATATACATAAATATACAAGCCTCAGTCTGGGACAAAA
>ML263973.1:6252-31320 GCA_005239495.1 Nicotiana undulata | reverse complement strand
CCCCTACCAATCTAATGCTGTGCGATCGCGGAGTTGTATATGCGATCGCACTGAAGAAAAGGCTTGACACCAGAAAACTAACAAAAAACAGATTTTCCCTAAATTTTCTCACCTCGTTAGCTACCCGAAACTCACCCGAGCCCTCGGGGCTCAACACTAACAACACACACAACTCCCAAAACATCCTACAGACTCATTCAAGCTTTTAAATCATCAGATTATCATCAAAAACATCGAATCAAACCCAAAAACAAAATTAATCAAACTTAAGAACTTTGAAATTCTAGAATTCACTCCAACGCGCCGAACCGGCCTAAACCACTCGGAATGACTTCAAATTTTGCAGATAAGTTATAAATGACACAACGGAACTATTCCCGGTCTCAGAATTTCATTCGGACCTCGGGAACATAAAATCACCTCTCAAGCCAAATTTCAAATTCTTTAGAAACCCCACAAGTTCATTAACTCCATTTTTCCTCATTTGGATCCGAAACCAATCAAATCAAGCCTGTTTTACACCAAATTCCACAGATAGGACAAATAATATATAATAAACATGTTCTGGGCTCCGAAACTGCAATACGGGCCCGGTAACACGGTTTTCACATAATTATTCATTTTCAAAAGCCTTTATTATTTTCAGAAAATAATTTTCTTTAAAAATTCATTTCTCGGGCTTGGGACCTCAGAATTCGATTCTGGGCATATGCCCAAGTCCCATATTTACCTATGGACCCTCCAGGACCGTCACATCACGGGTCAAGATCCGTTTACCAAAAATGTTGACCAAAGTCAAATTTATTCAATTATTCAATTCAAAAATCCCATTTTTATCAAAATTTGACATGGAAGTTTCCCGGCTACCTGCCCGGGCTGCGCACGCATATCGAGGTAAGATTAACGGAGGCTTTCGGGGCCTCGGAACACAGATTTAGCTGGAATTACTTAGGATGACCTTTTGGGTCATCACAGCGGGCTTAGACCTTAGACTTTCCCTTGCATTGCATTGCATATTTACATTGGGATTGCGGGCTTAGACTTGAGACTTTCCCTTGCATTGCATTGCATATTTACATTGGGACTGCGGAGTTAGACTTGAGACTTTCCCTTGCATTGCATTGCATATTTACATTGGGACTGCGGGCTTAGACCTGAGACTTTCTCTTGCATTGCATTGTATAGTTGCATTGGGACTGCGGGCTTAGACCTGAGACTTTCTCTTGCATTGCATTGTATAGTTGCATCGAAACTGCGGGCTTAGACTTGAGACTTTTCCTTGCATTGCATTGTATAGTTGCATTAGGACTGATGCCTTTGACCTGAGACTTTCCCCTGCATTGCATTGCGCGATTATCTATTGAGATACGGACGGAGTTTCCGGTGGTTTATCATTGAGAGGATTTGGATTGAAAAGTATACCTATATACACATATACTTATATTGAAATGTATAGCTGAAAGGCAATTCACTACAAGAAAATAGGCCTTTAGCGAGGGGAAATTTGGTCGTTAAAAATCCAAATCCGATCGTTATAAGTTGTTAACGACAAGAAAAATCCGGTCGTCACCGGTCGTTAAAAGCCCCGACGTTTAAAGTTAACGACCGGATTACAATGCGGTCGTTAAAGATCCTTTAACGACAACATAATTTCCGGTCGTTACACATCCCTTTTAATGACAGGATTTTCCTTCCGCTAATTTTTTATCCAGTCGTTAAGAGTATTTAATAACAACTAATTCAATCATTACAAGTGCTTTTAGCGACTGATATTCCCTTCGTTAAATGTATAACTACTTTTAAGAACCAAATTTCCCTTCGTTAATGTTCATTTATCTGTTTGAGAAACTTATAGTTAAAGAGTTTCACTGACCACATTTTCTTTATCTAATGTAAAATTATAGTAAATATAATTACGCAAATTTAAATTAGATAAATAGAAATAATTATGTATATGCTTTCATAGACACCCACCAACACGCGGAATAAGCGAAATACTTGATATCTTTGTTAATACAAAGAACTAAAGTATCATATTTACCAGAAACCAATCTATATCGTATGACATTATTTCTTATAATTCCTAAAAGAGAAACATAAAATTGCAACATATGTAGAGTGTCTTTAAACCAATCCCTAATGAAATATAAACCTCTTGTACTTCAACTTGCTGACACTTTCTTCAAGGATAGATACTTCAGACTTCAAATATTTGAACTGTTAACATAACAAATGTATGCTAGTTTAGTAACAAAGAATAAACAACTAAAGAAGAAAAAACAAATGTATGCGAGTTAATAAAGAAAAATCAGATCTGTTAACATAACAAATGTATGACAATTTAATAATTCCATTAAAGGCTTCATTGATGGCCATAAACAAGAAATTGAAATAATAAAAATATTAGATGACATAACAGTAGGGACAGTATTGTAGCAGAAAAACAACGCATTAAATTTATTCTATTTGTGAACAATAATCAGCAAACTAACTAATGACATATAGTTTTATATCACTAAATCCTATTACATTAAAACCTGCACAATGACACTTTTTGGGAAGCAAATCCTGTATCGAGCTTTTTGTAATTCTAGATCATGGGGGTAAGCGATTCAAATACAAAAAATGAGTTACAAACAACAACAATAACGAACCCAGTGTAATCCTATAAATGGGGTCTGGGGAGGGTAGTGTGTACGCAGACCTTACCCCACCTTATAAAGATAGGGAGGTTGTTTCCGGTAGACCTTCGGCTCAAGGCACAATGGAGATAAGACAACAAGTAGCAAACAATAGTAACAACAATACATTAAGGTAATGTGCACGAATGAAACATAAGAAAGATTCTGATCAAAACAACTAAAGAAGAAAGATTAGTCAATATGTTCTTGACAAAAATAAGTAAAATACTACAGTTGAGACATATTAACATAATCAATATGTTCTTGAGATAAATAACAATTTGTGGGTCGTAGTATATTTCATAAGATGATATTCTGATAACTACTTGAAGTCTGATTTAGATTATTGACACTATTTGGGTGTTCAATTTGTTCATATCACTACAGAACCCTGAAATCCATTTACCACAGATGACATAATGATGCACCAGTCGATGTAAAAGGTAATTAATCAAATTATAGAACTATCTTTGCATCAATCAGATAGTTTATGTTATCATTCATTCCCAACACCTACTCCAGTGAAATGAACTCTATAATCTAATTATTTATTTCACTGTAAGAGACCTAAGATATAATGCAACACTGCAGACTAATATTTGTAGTGTTGTTTCTCTTTGGTATAGCTTATAAAAAGCATTATCCATCCTTCTTGGAATAATGAAATATGATATTTAGGAAAAAGATTGCACAAGATGTGTGTCACCTAAACGGCTGGCTGAGAAGGGAATATCATTTGTGAAAAACTTTACAGTTATAGTGATTCGTTTTCTTTTTAAGTAGCATTCGACATCTCTAGTAATGCAGTTTTCGAGGAGTTACCATCTTTCAACTCCTTTGTGGTTATCCCAACACCAAATCCAACTACATGACCCTTGCGTTGAGGTCCAAAGCACTTCTCTACAACATCAATGTTTGTAAGAGATGATTCATATTGCACCACTTCTTGGATTTTAACCTATAAAATGAAAGATAATTTAATTAAATACTGCAACAAAGTAAACAACAACAAACCCAGTTTGATCCCATAAATGGGGTCTGGGGAGGGTAGTGTGTACACAGACCTTACCCCTACCTCATAGAGATAGAGATGCTATTTTCAAAAGGCCCTCGGCTCACAAAGAAAAAATACCAAAAATTGGCAAATAAAATACTAGTTGTGATAGGGAACTATAGACGTCCTACAACAATAAGGACAAAATAAAACATAGAAGAGTCCAGATGTTTCAAAACAATTCTTGGAATTGAAACTACGCACCAAGTTCAGAAGCAATAGATTTTTCTAATTCCGATACAAGCCACTGAAACCTATATTCAAGGCAGAAAAGTCATAGTATGTATAAACCAAATAAAGGGAAAATGTTAGAATGTTGAATGATTTTTCAAATTCAGAGTTCCCAGACACTATGCAAATAAAAGTACACAATCATTCTCTTATGCTTTATCAGGTTCTGCAATAGTTCGCAACTATTTTTTATATATTGGTAAACAGCACAATACTCCGCCACTGATACAAGAACTAGAAAATCGTGAGGACCCTTTCAGGCATTTTGGTTTCATTTACTACTTGTATTAGACATAATTCATACGGTTTGATGAATTACATGCATGCCATACTTTACCTAGCTTAGAAACAAAAGAGAACAACTAAAGAGGAATTGGCCCCAACAAAACAACAAGCACTCAAGAAGTTACCAGGAGTTGAACCAAGACTTGAATATCCAGTTTCATACAACACACAAAACTAAAAGAAAAAAAATAATGCTACATCCATGCCCTGCTCAAGGGAACAAACCATATCTTTTATATTCACATATCTAAACATTTAGAATGTATGACCTTCCGAGTTAGAGAATAAGAAATATATAAGACCAGATGCAAAGACAAAAACGGAAGGAAAAAAAAAAGAAGTAATAAGGTGAGAGACAAATAGGCAATACCAATCCAATAGATATTGACAGCAAAGACATGGTTGCAAGGTCAAATTTCATTTGATACTCCAATCCAGGATACTGCAACAAAGTAAACAAATTATGTAAAATAAAATTTATCAATAGATATACATATTTTTCGTTGGTTTCAGGTTCAACAAGCTTGTAGTTCTTATTACGAGTCTCAAAAAAGATAGTTGCCACATCTGGTGGATTACTCACCAATTCATAAATGATCTCTCTAATTAGCTTCCTACTCGTACGATGAGGCATACTCAACTTAGACCTACTAACCAAGTTTCTTGCATTTTTTTCTAAATTGAGAATACATTGAAATAATTCTAGTTAATTAGGCAGCTTGTGAGGAAAATATAGTATACGGTAAGGATGGGAGATATTCAGTTAAGTCAATCAAGATCAAATAATCAGCAAGAGGGGAAATCGAAAGCAAGACAATCTAATTCAAACAGGAGAAGATGAAACTGGCAACCAGGAACTCAACCATAACAGTTACCACTTATTACGCAGGGAATATAGGAACCTAAGAATCCTAAAAGGACAACCTATTTGCAAATAAGTCCGAGTACGCACTCGTCACCTCGCGTACTCGGGCTACAATCAACATAGAAGACTCAAATCCTAAGGGATAGTTCCCCGACACAAGGTTAGGCAAGATACTTACCTCAAAGACGACAACCGGTTACTCGACAATGGACTTCTCGGGCGGGAAGACCTCCGGACGGCTCAAATCAACTAAAACAACTTCAAAATGCACATAAAACATATAAGGAACTATCTCAAACGATAAAGTTTCAATCTATATAAAATTATAAAAATCGACCCAAAAGTCGACCCCCGGGCCCGAACCTCGGAATCCGACAAATTTTACCAAATCCGATTACCCATTCCGATACGAGTTCACCCATACTAAATTTATCCAAAACCGATGTCGTTTGGTCTTTCAAATCATGAATTTCCATTTATGAAGTTTTCTTTCAAAAACCCAAGTTCTTCAACCCAAAACACAAATTAAATGATAAAAATAAGAACTAATTCATGATATATGATTAATCATGGTGGAAGAACACTTACCCATTTGATTATATTGAAAAATCACCAAAAATTGCTCTCAAATCTGAAGTCCAAAGTTCAAAAATACGAAGAAAATGGCTAACCCTCGTTTATATGAATCTGCCAGGACTTCCGCACCTGCGACCAGCTTAACCGCACCTGCGTGATCGCAGGTGCGAAACTCTAACCGCACCTGCGCTCCAGTCCGCACCTGCGCCCAATGATCGCTCATGCGGGGACCACACCTGCGCCCCAAAGATCCGCACCTGCGAAGGCTGCCCAGTCCACCCCAGCTTGCACCTGCACACTATTTCCGCACCTGCGAAGCTCACACATGCGGTTCCCCATCCGCAGGTGCGGCCACATCAGAACAGCAACACCAGCTGCCTTTTCCAAACTTTAAACTTCCCGCTAACCATCTTAAATCATCCCGAGCCCCTCGGGACCTTAACCAATTACTTTTAAAACCTCAAATATCCAAACTCGTGCCGAAACCTATCAAATCAACTCGGAATGACGTAAAAATTTGCAGACAAGTCCCAAATGACACAACGGTCCTACAGTCACTCTCGGAATTCCATTTCGAGCCCGATATCAAATTTTCACCTATAGGCCAGAATCGCCGAAATTCTAACTTCCGCCAAATGGCCTCAATTTGCTCTACGGACCTCCAAATCCAATTCCGGACGCACGCCTAAGTCCAAAATCATCATACGAAGTTGTTGGCGTTAACCAAAACTCATTCCGAGGCCATCTACTCAAAAGTCAAACCTCTGGTCAACTTCCTTCACTTAAGCTTCAAAATTTGAAAATTCTCCCCTAATTTGACTCCGGATTATCCGGCAACTGAATCTAACCACGCACACAGGTCGATATGCACAATGTGGAGATATTTATGCCTTACATCACCAAACGGAGCTTAAATTCCCGAAATGACCGGTCGGGTCGTTACAAACATATTATCATTCCCTCATGTGAAAGATTGTTAGGCTTCGTGAATGAGTGTTAATGGAAAATGGGAGAGGCACCTTTTGAATTGCACTTATCCAACTCTTTATTGTCTATAAATTTGAAGGGTTGGACTCATTTTTCATATGCTAGAAAAATATGAAAACTCTCCCCTCTTTTCTATATTGTTGTATTATTTTTAATATATATATAAGTGTCAAGTGTTTTGCTCTGTTTGTTGAGTTCGCTGAAGTTCTGTGATTTGTAGTGCCTCTATCATAGAATAGTTATTCCATTCTATCCTGGGAGAAATTAATCCAAAACTTTGGGCAACAGTGAAGGGATTAAATTCCTTAAGGACACACAAGCAACTTGGGCTCGAAATTATTTTATCTTTTGTTTATTGAATTAACGTTTATTTACTTCTCTGATTTTCTGATTTCGAACACATATTACTAACAATACAGAGTGCGAGGTCAATTGTTGCTTGGCTAGTTGATTCAAATAACGTGCCATTCATGAACCAACTTCTTGCGAATTGGGCGCTAACCACAATAAGCTTTCTATTACTGGCGGTTCTAGTTATAATAGTTGTGGAGGATGACAATTACGGCTGTCTAAGGGGAGGGTACCGGGATATCAAGGGTTAAGGGTACGGGGAGGGTAAAGGTAAGGGGAGAGTTTGTTAAGAAAGGAACGAGATGTACGTGATGGAGAGACCAATGCGAATGCAAGGATTGGAGATTATAGTTTCAATATCTGTACTTCTGAGTTGGATGTTGTTCTAAGGAGTATGGGAGATAAGGTGCGGTGGCTAAAGGAAATGAGATCAAACCCAAGCAAAAGAAATCCATATTTCTTGTGTGACTTTCATAATGACCATGGCCATAAAATAACGTATTTCAGACTGTTACAAGGTGAAGTAGAGCATTTGTTAAAGCGGGGATATTTAATAAACATGTTCAGCGAAAAAGGTAAACAATCTTATATGAAAAATAGACAAGAACCTCCAAAACCCCCATCTCCAAAGAGAACAGTTAACGTGATAAGCGGGGAGAAGAAGTCAACGGTGTAACATACACAGCTACAAAAAAGACGTCGAAGTTCACAATCACCCACGGGAAGCGAGTTCGTCAAATTTTGGAGGAAGATAGTATAACATTTGATGATGCAGATGCGGATGGCTTGATGATTCCTCACAACGATGCACTGGTAATATCTTTACTTGTACATGCTACTAATGTAGAACGAGTTTTGATTGACCCAGGTAGCTCCGTGAATATTATTCTCTATGAGTGGTGAACGAAATGCAAATTGGCGACAAGATGGTACCAAAGGCACATTGCTTATCTGGATTCGATAATTCAATCGTTATTAAGAAGGGGGAGATAGTGCTACCTACATTCGCAGAAGGAGCCATCAAAGAAACAAAATTTCAAGTAATAGACACGGACATGGCCTATAATGTGATTCTCGGGAGGCCATGGATTCATGACATGGATGCTGTGTCGTCTACATTACATCAAGTTGTTAAGTTTCCTTCAAAATGGGGAATTCAACAAATTCGAGGAGATCACAACTTTCTAAGAATATCAATTCAGTGGTGGAGTCACACAAATAAGCATTGATACAAATGAGAATTTCGTGGAAGACGTGGTGAATCAAATCTCATCTGAAAATAGCTCAAGGAAAAATGATACGGATTTAAGACCGGATGTCATTTAAGAACCGGAAGAGAATGAAAATATCATAACAACAATTGAATAGCTCGAAGCTGTTGTACTATTCGAACAATGACCAGACCGAAAAGTCTATATTGGGCAAAACTGAGCCCGGAAATGAGAGGTAAGTTAGTTAAATTTTTAAAAGCTAACACAGATTGTTTTGCCTAGTCGCATTCAGATATGATAGGTATACCTCCGGAATTGATGACTCACAAATTGAATGAAGATCCATCGTACCCAGCTGTCAAGAAAAAGAAAAGGAAGCAAGGCTCATTCACAAATTAAGCGATTCAGGATGAGGTACAAAAACTCCTAAAAATCGGTTCAATACGGGAGGTAAAATATCCTACTTGGTTAGCTAATACTGTGGTAGTTCCAATAAAGAATGGAAAATGGAAAGCTTGCGTAGATTAGACTAATTTAAATAAAGCTTTCCCAAAAGATTCGTTCCCCTTATGGCATATAAATCAATTGATTGATTTTACCGCATGTCATGAGCTATGAGTTTTTTAGATGCATATTCAGGTTATAATCAAATAAAGATGGATCCCCTAGATGAAGAAAAAACTTCATTTATTACAGACTGGGGGACTTACTGTTACAAAGTCATGCCTTTTGGCTTAAAAAATGTTGGGACCACATATCAAAGGTTGGTGACTAAGATGTTCAAGAACACCTGGGAAGAACTATGGAAGTCTATATCGATGATATGTTAGTCAAATATGCACGAGCAGGAGATCACTTTCAACATCTTTCAAGCACTTTCGAAATCCTCCTTAACTATAATATGAAGTAAAATCCAGAAAAACGTGCCTTCGGCGTGGCTTCGGGTAAGTTTTTAGGTTTTCTTGTATCTAACAGAGATATTGAAGTAAACCATGTACAAAATAAAGCCACTGAAGAAATTCCAGATGTACTCACGAGCAAAAAAGAGGTACAGAGGTTGACACGAAGAATAATAGCTTTGGGAAGGTTTATTTCCAAATATTCGGAAAAAAGTTTCAAATTCTTTTCAGTACTAAAAAAGCAAAATCAGTTTGAATGGACTGAGGAGTGCCAACAAGCTCTAAAAAATTTAAAAGCATACTTGTCAAATCCACCCCTGCTGGCTAAACCAGAAGATGGAAAGAGGCTACTTGTCTATCTTGCAGTTTCAGAAATGGCAGTAAGTGCAGTTTTAATATAAGAAGACAAATGTAAAAAATCTCCAATTTATTATGTTGGTAAATCTTTATTGGGTGCTGAGACTCGATATCCTCACTTAGAAAAACTTACTTTAGCATTAGTTATGTGTCACGACCCAAATTCCCATCCTTAGGGATCGTGATGGCGCCTAACACCACACTTGCTAGACAAGCCAATGTTAGAATTCTGTTAATCAACTTTCTTAATTAATTGCTTAAGCATAAATGAAACAATCTCCAAATGAACTTAACTAGAATAATTCCCGAAAATAATAAAGTAGCATAATAATAATGACCAATTAAGTAAAACGAACCACAAACTAATTATAATAATAACTCTAAGACTATGTAACGACCCGGCCGATCGTTTTGGACTCTAGCACGTCGTTCAATGGTTGGAAGTCATGAACAGCTTCATTCCAGTTATTAAGACTTGTGTGTATGGTCGGAGTTGAAATTCGGGAAGTTTGGAGTATAATTGAAAGGAAAATTCTTATTTCGGGAGCCTTAAGTTGAAGAAATTGAGTAAGATTGGAATTTTGAGTAAACGACCTCGGAATCGGGATCTGAAAGTTTCAGCAGGTTCGTATGATGATTTTGGACTTGTAGATATGTCCGGATCGGGTTATGGATGACCCGAGAGTGTTTCAGCGTATATTATGGAAGATAGCACTTTGGAAGGATTTCATAAATTTGGGCTATAAGGCATCTCAGTGTTATAGACGTCCGTATGGGATTCCGAGTCTGGGAATAGCTTCATATGGTGATTCTGGAGTTGGAAGCGCGATCGTAAGTGAATTCGGATATCCGGAAGTCAATTTAAGATCATTTGGCTAAAGTTAGAAAATTGAAGGTTTTTGAAGAATTCGACCGAAAGTGGAAATTTTGATATCGGGGTCGGAATACGATTCCGAAAGTTGGAGCAGGTCCGTAATGTCGAATATGACTTGTGTGCAAAATTTGAGATCAATCGGACGTGATTTGATAGGTTTCGGCATCGAATGTGAGTTGGAAGTTTCAAAGTTCATAAAGCTTGAATTAGAATGCGATTCATGATTTCGACGTTGTTTGATGTGATTTGAGGCCTCGAGCGAGTTCGTATCATATTTTGGGACATGTTGGTATAATTGGTTAAGGTCCCGAGGGCCTCGGGTGGATTTCGGAAGGTTAACGGAATGGATTCGGACAAAAAGAACTGTTGGAAATCTGCTGCAAAAATCTGTTTTGGACAGCAGTTGGTGGCATCAAAGAGCTGAATTTGGAAGCTTTTATCTCGAAATCTATAAGGAATATGAAAACTTGCAAAACATACACGTTGTAGCCCTTGCATTCTAGTTTACAGAACATTAAACCATTCATGATTTGGACATGTTATCATAAAGTTATGATCGGTTGAAGGTGGCTGGTGGAGCAGTTTCGATAGAATTTTCAGATGCACAGAGCCGACTTTAGAAGCTCATATCTCGGAATATATAAAGAGTTATATGGTGTACAATCTATCAAATGAAATATCTTCGACTCTAGTTTCTAAATCTTCAAACCGTTTGTCATTTGGATATTTCTACAAGGAGTTATGGGCGTTTTAACAGAAGGTGTACGGAAGGGGAAAATTGTAATAGGATGTACAACCTGCACAGTGCAAGGTACAACTCGACGAAGCCTGGGCAGATTGTTTTAAACACGATTTTGGCCCATTTCTTTAATTTCTTTCATTTGGCTTGGACAATTTTGGAGAGCTCAAGGAGGGATTTTCACCAAGCAACACTAGGTAAGTTATTTCTTCCTATTTTTGAGTTAAATATGTGATTTTACATGGATTTAGACATGGAAAATTTGTATAAATTTGAGATTTTTGGGGAAGACCTAGAACTTGAAATTTTGGACTTTTACCATGAATTTGAGCATGAAAATTAGAAAAAATTGTATATTTGAGTTGGTAAAGTTATGGGTAGAATGTATCTTCGAGAAATTTCGGAATCCAGGCACGTGGGCATTTTGGTCAACTTTTCGAGCGGAGTTGGGAACTTATATAATTTGAATTGTTATAAGTATTAGAGTGAATTTTTATTGGTTTTCCCGTTATTTGAATAGTTTTGGGGCGTTGTGCATCCATGGGAGCCGTCGGAAGGGCTTGGAAGCCGGTTATGGAACTTCGAAGCGAGGTAAGTCTCCTTTCTAACTTTGTGAGGGGGAATTGTCCCCATAGGTGAACTAATTAATTATGTGCTACTATTTACGGCGGCTACGTACGTACGAGGTGACGGGAGTCCGTGCGTAGCTACTGTTATGACATGTCCGGGTAGTGTAGGACCCACTAGCATGCCTTACGTGTTGTACCTGTGATCCTATCATCATATTTGGATGATAATGTCATTAAATTTGTAAGTTAATTTCCTAAAAAGGTTAGAGTGTACTCTTCATAATTATTTGGAAAGAGGATAAATTTCTCCGTGGATTATTGTGTTCCTGACAAGGTTATTTATTGAATATTGTTAAACTCGGCAAACGAATTTCCAGAAAATATTTTGAATACTATCTTCATGTTTAATTAAGGAGAATTTTATCACTTCTATGAGAAACTGTCCTCTTGGATAAAAGATGGATTCCTTTATGTGAATACGTGTACGTATGAGCACCTGAGTCGCAAGTATGATTCGCGAGCAGGCTAGCCGTATTATTATTATTATTATTATGTTGATCGCGTCGCATGATCGATTCGCGAGCGGGAAAAATAGATGCATCTATGGTTCGGGTTGTTCGACCCTTCGGCAGTGCACGATTTATTTTTGTCGGTCCGCGCCGTTCGACCCTCGGCATATTTGTTGCGCATGATAAAATGTTGTGTATTTTCCTATGATTTATACATGTTTATTGGCCTGAGTATATTTTGAATTTCCAGTTTAAAAGAAGGAGAATTTCTGTGAAAAATGTGGAATAAATTGATATTTATTGATGTTTCTAATCTCAGATTATTTGATTAATTGATTATGATACTCATGTTTAGCTTCACACTTAGATTAAACTAGACTAACTTGTAGCAAGTGTCAAATTCGACCACTCGTCACTACCTCTCTGAGGTTAGGCGGGATACTTACTGGGTACACGTTGTTTTCGTACTCATACTACACTTCTGTGCATTTTGTTGCATAGGTGCCCTCTTTGGAATGTGATTGACATGGAGACTTAGACGTGATGCATTATCCGGTGGTGTTCCGCAACTGACAGAGTTTCCCTCTATGTATTGTATTTTTATTTTAAAATTTCTTGTCCAATTTGTATTTTGGGCAAGTTTTTGTAGTATTTGTATAAAATTCTTAGAAGTTGCTCGTGTACTTGTGTCACCGGGTTCTAGGGATGTGTTAAGACTATTTTATTGAATTAAATTGATTCTCCGTCGTATTTAATTTACAAGAATTTGTTAAATAAATTATGAAATGCAAGAAAAGGGTACGATTTCGAAAGTGTTAAGCAGAAAAAGTATTTCAACAAATTAGGGGTTGGCTTGCCCGACAGTGGTGTCCGGCGTCATCACGACCTATGGATTTTGGGTCGTGACAACATGGTATCAGAGCTCTAGGTTCCCGTAGGTTTCACGAGTCATGAGCAAGTCTAGTAGAGTCTTGCGGATCGGTACGGAGACGTCTGTACTTATCTTCGAGAGGCTACAGGGCTGTTAGGAGTACTTCCCTTCTTGATTCCTCGTCGTGCGACTTGATTCCCTTAAGGCTTATATGCCTATGCTTCTTCCTACTCAATCTTACGCGTCGCGAAACGCTTGTTATGAATCGAGAGTTGGGGACTTTTAATGATACTATGGATGTAGTGCGGGATGTTTCTCCCAGCGTAGTTGATTGAGGCTATCATCGTTGTTCTGCGGAAGAATTTTTTTGTCATCTCAGCTCAGTAGCTGTATTTCTGAGAACTTTGAGGCCATGCGCAGGTGGTTATGAACTTACGATTGGTTATGGCGCGATGTTGATACAAGGGTAGAACGTTTTCCCATGTGTTGGGGTGATGAACGGTTTGAAGGGAGGTCTTCTCAGAGTGTGATTTTGAGATTTCAGTAATTTGTTCCGGCGGAGGAAAAGCATTTGGATTATAAATGATCAGGTTTTGGGCTGACAAAATAGTAAGGATTGGTGTTGTCAAGTGAGGTGGAGCACTCACCTGTAATAAGATATCGTCGTCATGGATCAAATGGAATGTGTTAAGTTTGTCGGTGCTATGGTTTCTTCGGTTGCTCGGGGTCAGAGTATTGTGAAGAAGTATTGAAGAATGCGGTTGGCATATGTGAGGTGCGGAGGTTCAGTACTGGCTAAGTATTGAAAATGAAGGCGATTCGAGGAAGATGATCTTCATAAAGATTTAAAGTTGTGATGATATATTGGTTTAAGAGCTACGGAGGATGGTATTAAATTGAGGCAACAGGAGGGCATCATACGATGAAGGAAGATACGTGAGAAGTACTAGGCGGTGGTGCCAATTCTAAAAGATCAGGTGTAAGGAAAGGAAGTCAGGTAGCACTTAAGGGAATGAGTTGGGCTAAGTGGGAGAGCGGCAACTTAGTGGTGAATCAGGAGATGTGGTAGCGCATTTAGTAGATGTCCAGGAGGAGCGGACGGATTGGTAAGGTTCGTAAATGGGTACAGGCTTAGGATGGGGGTCTTGATATTGTAGAAAGTGAGAATCATAGCGTGATGATAGTTGTCAGTTGATGAGTTTCCTCGGGTAGGTTAACTTTTGTGAGTAGGTTAGTGGTTGCGGGGGGTTGGTAAGCTTTGTGAGGGGTCCTAGTAGCTAGTCGGTAGGGGGGTAGAATGTGTGAGTGGTGTTAGGAATGTAAATATATAAGGAAGGCTTGCAGGAGAATTTGGAAGATTGGACGGATTGTTTGAGCGAGGTCATGTCAACAAAGGAGAAAAGATCTCAACAGGGTCTAGAGCGATGCAAGGAGTAGCTTCGGGCTAAGTGGGGGAGTCCCACCACCTGTAGTTCGGTTGTAGGATTGTGTTCTCATGGGGTAGCGGATTGTCGGCACATTGGCAAGTTGTTACAGCTAAGAGAAATGAGTGAAATGGTGATTGTGCGTGGGATTTGATGAATATATGCAAGGTTGGTCTTATTGAGCCAGGGCTAGGCTCTGGAATATTCAGAATTTATGCTTAAGTCATAAGCGAGATGTAAAGGTAGTGACTCAGTCACGTGCTTCATTAAAAAAAGGGTGTTCATGTGCTAGAAGAGCCTTGGAGTTGATTATATTCGGGGCCAGTAAGAGTGGGTGACTCTCAATAGCGGTCCTAGTGAATTCGAAAGCTAAGGAACGTGGTGTTTAAGGGCTAAAGGCAGCCGTATAATTAAGAATCGAGCATTTGCAACATAATTTCAGAGAAAAAGGAAAATGGTTGGAGTGTTCTATGTTATTTTCAGCATGCAAGATAGTGATGGATGAGCGATAGAAATAAACTCTAGGTCGTTGGAAGATTTTCAGGAAGGTGTGAGACGGGTTGTGGGATTTAGGCAGCATGGTCTCGTGAATCAAGGTCACTAGGATGAGTGAGGGTTGAGTTTGTCATGAGTTGAAGGAAGCTACTATTATCTCTGGGGCAATTAAAGATGATTAAAAGAAGATAGATTGGTTAGCCATGGTTGAAAGGGCACAGGTACGGTAGTGATCAGTTCCTTCGGTATGATTGAGTATGTGTATGGTTGTGCAGATGTGTGCGGGGCTTGTCGAGCGTTGTAATAGATTTCATCTGGAAGCATTCATGTGCTATGGCCTGTCAGGTGTGGGCGGATCCCGGAAGGGGTGTGGTGGTTCAAACCACTACTTAGAGACTTGCATGTATTGTGATTGTGAGACCTCACTTGTGTGTTGTTATGGTTCTTATGAATTGAGGCAAGTAAAGATTTCTATGTGATGAAGAGTTCACCATGTTAGTAGTTCAGGAGTCATGATGGAATTTCCTATATTATTCTATATTGGCATGTTGTGTGCAATAAGCGGTGTGTAACTGGAAGTAAGAATCGGATTGTGGTTCGGTGTCGACAAGGATGTCATGAGCTCGGAGGAGCAGGAACAAGGGATTTGAATGTTAGAGTAAGTTGGTGCTATCTTCCGTGTCATCTGAGATCGGTGTTTGTGAAAGAGGCTTTGTATCCTGGTTATGGGGTTCTTGAATTATCTTACGAAGAGTAAGTGTAATGTTGCTTAATTGGGAATTTATGTCGGGGTGGCGTTCGGTTCAGTTGATTGTATTTGTAGGGTGTTTGTCCCGGCTATGAGGGTTGTCCTTGTGTATTATGGGAAAAGGAAGTGGGTTGTTATAGACCCAGGTAAGACAATCAGTCTAGTTCAGTGCGAGCAGAATCGACTTGAAGTGAATGAATGGATTCAAACAAGGTTATGGGCTTCATGCGAGTCAGATGTGTTCATTTCGGTATGGCGCTCTTCAAGGAGGGGTGATGGAAATATATATATCGCACCTCAGTTGTGCTTGGGTTTTGTAGCATATGGCTCTATCAGCCTCCCCAGAATGGTGTCATGCACTTAGCATGCTTGTGACCGGTATTCAGTAATTTGTAATAGTGAGTAAATCCAGCTCCGTGTATATCTTCTTATGTGAATTTTGTGATGGGACCGGGTGGCACTTGGCCACGGGTATGTCATTCGGATCGGGTTGCACGCCGCAACAATGTGATGATGAGTACGGTTCCCTATATTTATTTCCCTTATGCTAAACTTCTTGTACTCTGAGGAAAATTCATATTAGTTGTGTTAGCTGAGTAGTCCCTTCCTGAGTCATTCTTTACGTATCATGTTTGAATTGTGGCATGTTGGCGCATTGTGGCATCGTGTGTGATGGTTGGTCGTATCTGCGGTGATTGGTTGTTTGAACAGTTCATACTGGGTGAGACGAGATTATTGGACCAGGGGTCAAGTGCGATGGGATTATGTGGAGTATATTACAGGTCAAATACCAGTGTTTGGTTCATAATGAGACGATGATTTATGTCAAGAGAAAGGATCTCAATGTATGATTAGCTCTGCAGTTGGTTAGGAATTTCTACACATTTCCTCTGTTGTGGTGGGATCGTCAACATTGTAGCAGGATGTATGTATATCTCTTAGAAGGTGCATTGGGAGCATCATAATCGTAGAATTTTGGCTAATAGGGTTCCCGGAGCGTCATTGTGGTCAGGTGATGGGTTATGCAGTGTGTGGTGTCGATTCAGCAAAGGTACGTAGTTGGGTTCTGGATCCTCGTGTGGTAGTTGATGCGGTGTTCACATATTAGAAACAGGCGTGGCAGAGATTTTCAAGAGTTGGAACAAAGTTCAGAACTAATTGTACAGATAAAGGAAGATATCTTCGGATTTGATCAAGCAAACGTGCTCAACGGGGTTGTCGTAGCACCGGCAGGTGCACGAGGTGTTAAACAGTGATTTCAGATAACCCAATAGAAGTTCTTGGCACGTTCGAGGACAAACGTCTGTTTAAGTGGGGGAGAATGTAACGACCCGACCGATCGTTTTGGTCTCTAGCACGTCGTTCAGCGGTTGGAAGTCATGAACAGCTTCATTCCAGGTATTAAGACTTGTTTGTATGGTCGGAGTTGAAATTTGGGAAGTTTGGAGTAGAATTGAAAGGAAAATTCTTATTTCGGGAGCCTTAAGTTGAAGAAATTGAGTAAGATTGGAATTTTGAGTAAACGACCTCGGAATCGGGATCTGAAGGTTCCAGCAGGTTTGTCTGATGATTTCGGACTTGGGCGTATGTCCGGATCGGGTTTTGGATGACCCGGGAGTGTTTCAGCGTATATTATGGAAGATAGCATTTTGGAAGGATTTCATAAATTTGGGCTGTAAGGCATCTCAGTGTTATAGACGTTCTTATGGGATTCCGAGTCTGGGAATAGCTTCGTATGGTGATTCTGGAGTTGGAAGCGCGATCGAAAGTGAATTCGGATATCCGGAAGTCAATTTAAGGTTATTTGGCAAAAGTTAGAAAATTGAAGGTTTTTGAAGAATCCGACCGGAAGTGAAAATTTTGATATCGGGGTCGGAATGTGATTCCGAAAGTTGGAGCAGGCCCGTAATGTCGAATATGACCTGTGTGCAAAATTTGAGGTCAATCGGACGTGATTTGATAGGTTTCGGCATCGAATGTGAAAGTTGGAAATTTGAATGTTCATAAAGCTTGAATTAGAGTGCGATTCATGATTTCGACATTGTTTGATATGATTTGAGGCCTTGAGAGATTTCGTATCATGTTTTGGGACATGTTGGTATAATTGGTTAAGGTCCCTAGGGCCTCGGGTGGATTTCGGAAGGTTAACCGAATGGATTCGGACAAAAAGAACTGTTGGAAATCTGCTGCAAAAATCTGTTTTGGACAGCAGTTGGTGGCATCGAAGAGCTGAATTTGGAAGCTTATAACTCGATATCTGTACGGAATCTGAAAATTTGCAAAACATAAAAGTTGTAGCCCTTGCGTTGTAGTTTTCAGAAAGTTAAACCTTTCATGATTTGGACATGTTATCAGAACGTTATGATCGGTTGAAGGTGGCTAATGGAGCAGTTTCGATAGAATTTTCATATGCACAGAACCGACTTTAGAGGCTCATATCTCGGAATATATAAAGCGTTATATGGGTACAATCTATCAAATGAAAGATCTTCGAGTCTAGTTTCTAAATCTTCAAACCGTTTGTCATTTGGATATTTCTACAAGAAGTTATGGGCGTTTTAACAGAAGGTTTATGGAAGGGGAAAATTCTAATAGGATGTACAACCTGCACAGTGCAAGGTACAACTCGACGAAGCCTGGGTAGATTGTTTTAAACACGATTTTTGCCCATTTCTTTCATTTGCTTTGGACAATTTTTGGAGAGCTCAAGAAGGGATTTTCACCAAGCAACACTAAGTAAGTTATTTCTTCCTATTTTTGAGTTAAATATGTGATCTTACATGGATTTAGACATGGAAAATTTGTATAAATTTGGGATTTTTTGGGAAGACCTAGAACTTGGAATTTTGGACTTTTACCATGAATTTGAGCATGAAAATTAGAACAAATTGTATATTTGAGTTAGTAACGTTATGGGTAGAATTTATCTTCGAGAAATTTCGGAACCCGAGCACGTGGGCATAAGGGCATTTTGGTCATATTTTCGAGCGGAGTTGGGAACTTATATAATTTGAATTGTTACAAGTATTAGAGTGAATTTTTATTGGTTTTCCCGTTATTTGAATAGTTTTGGGGCGTTGTGCATCCATGGGAGTCGTCGGAAGGGCTTGGAAGCCGGTTATGGAACTTCGGAGCGAGATAAGTCTCCTTTCTAGCTTTGTGAGGGGGAATTGTCCCCATAGGTGAACTAATTAATTATGTGCTACTATTTGCGGGGGCTACGTACGTACGAGGTGACGGGAGTCCGTGCGTAGCTACTGTTATGCCATGTCCGGGTAGTGTATGACCCACTAGCATGCCTTACGTGTTGTACCTGTGATCCTATCATGATATTTGGCTGATAATGTCATTTAATTTGTAAGTTATTTTCCTAAAAAGGTTAGAGTGTGCTCTTCATAGAAAGAGGATAGATTTCTCCGTGGATTATTGTGTTCCTGGCAAGGTTATTTATTGAATACTGTTAAACTCGGCAAACGAATTTCCAGAAAATATTCTAAATACTATCTTCATGTTTAATTAAGGAGAATTTTATTACTTCTATGAGAAACTGTTTTCTTGGATAAAAGATGGATTCCTTTATGTGAATACGTGTACGTATGAGCACCTGAGTCGCAGGTATGATTCGCGAGCAGGCTAGCCGTATTATTATTACTATTATGTTGATCGCGTCGCATGATCGATTCGCGAGCGGGAACAATAGATGCATCTATGGTTCAGGCCGTTTGACCCTTCGGCAGTGCACAATTTATTTTTATTGGTCCGCGTCGTTCGACCCTCGGCATATTTATTGCGCATGATAAAATGTTGCATATTTTCCTATGATTTATACATGTTTATTGGCCTGAGTATATTTTGAACTGCCAGTTTAAAAGAAGGAGAATTTCTGTGAAAAATGTGGAATAAATTATTATTTATTGATGTTTCTAATCTCAGATTATTTGATTAGTTGATTATGATACTCATGTTTAGCTTCACACTTAGATTAAACTAGACTGACTTGTAGCAAGTGTCAAATTCGACCACTCGTCACTACCTCTCTGAGGTTAGGCGGGATACTTACTGGGTACACATTGTTTTCGTACTCATACTACACTTCTGTGCATTTTGTTGCACAGGTGCCCTCTTTGGAATGTGATTGACATGGAGACTTAGATGTGCTGCATTATCCAGTGGCGTTCCGCAGCTGACAGAGTTTCCCTCTATGTATTGTATTTTTATTTTAAAATGTCTTGCCTAATTTGTATTTCGGGCAGGTTTTTGAAGTATTTGTATAAAATTCTTAGAAGTTGCTCATGTACTTGTGTCACCGGGTTCTAGGGATGTGTTAAGACTATTTTATTGAATTAAATTGATTCTCCGTCGTATTTAATTTACAAGAATTTATTAAATAAATTATGAAATGCAAGAAAAGGGTACGATTTCGAAAGTGTTAAGCAGGAAAAGTATTTCAACAAATTAGGAGTTGGCTTGCCCGACAGTGGTGTCCGGCGCCATCACGACCTATGGATTTTGGGTCGTGATAGACTACCCCAGGGTTTGGTGTCACAATCCACAAACAACTAAAGAATACTGCAAATAATGTGTGAACGAAATAGTGTAATTGTTCTGAATGATATAAAACAGTGTATGTAAATATAGGGGAAGACTCTCGGATATATGCGAACGTCGGCAAATGTACCTCGTGTCTCCAAACGAAATCGGGTGGTCGTCCTAGAATCCTCTACTCCTGAATTGTACCTGGATCTGTGCAAAAAGAGCACAGAGTGTAGTATCAGTACAACCGACCCCATGTACTGAGTAAGTGCCGAGCCTAACCTCGGCAAATTAGTGACGAGGCTAAGTCGGGCTTCATCAATATAACCGATAACAACAATAAATAATAAAGACAGAAAGAAAATTAAACAAATGAATAAATAAAGGCTGCAACAAAATAAAATAACTCAGTTATAACCAATTCTCAAATAACTCTTCAAAACTCCAAACTTTAACTTTAAATAAAAATAGTACTAATATATTTAAAGAGTAGTAAAATAGACATTATAGCTTTTCAAAACTTTGATTCTCTCTTTCTTGAAAAATCAGTAAAATATAATTGTAAATATCCTCCCTTATCATTCCTTGTTGCGGCGTGCAACCCGCTCCCACCTGTCCTCCCTTGTTGCTCCTCCCTAAAATATCTCCCTTATTACTCTTGTTGCGGCGTGCAACCTGATCCCACCTGTCCTGTCACGACCCGAAATTCCACCCTTCAAGCCGTGACTGCGTCTAACGTTGAACCCGCTAGACAAGCCATCGTGCACAAGTAATCTAACTTTTGCAACCCAATTCGGCAGTAGTAAAGAAAATACCTTTAACAATCTTAACAGAAATAACGAAGCACTTTAGATTTTTAACAGCGGAAATGTAATAGAAATTCAAAATGCAAAGTGGAATAGTAAAATACATAACGTCGCATAAGCCAAAACCGGGGTGTCACAACTCACGAACTGTCTAAACAGAGAGCTAAATACATAGTCTGAAAAGAAATACATCATTATCTCGAAACTGGGGAAAAAGATAAGACAATAAGGAATCCAAAGGCAAGAGAGACGCCAAGTCCCACGAACGCCAGCGGGTATACCTTGAAGCTCTGGGTGGACTGAAGGTGACTCCCTCAATGCGGTCCACTGGGTCCGGATGCGGGGTCTGCACAACATTAAGAAGTGCAGTGTAGCATCAGTAAAACCGACGCTATGTATTGAGTAAGTGGCGAGCCTAACCACGGCCGAAGTAGTGACGAGGCTAGACTTAGCAACAACGTTAACCTGTCCTATTTTACAACTCAAGCAGGGAAAAACAAGGCAAAAGATAGGCAGACAAGTATGGGATACGGGAGTAGTAAAGGGGAACAAGTGAAATTGAGCAGTTAAACTGACATATAGAAGTAAACAAGGGAGGAAATATAAAACAATAGCTAACGAAACAAGTACAAATACCAGAAATGTAAATAATGGCACGGCATCACCCTTCGTGCTTTTACTCTCTTCCTCACAATGCATTGTTATCAAATATCATGGCACGACATCCCCCTTCATGCTTTTACTCTCTTCCTCACAATGCAATGTACAATGTAAGGCAATATAAATCGTGGCACGACATTAACCTTCGTGCTTATAATCAATGTAAATCATGGCACGACATTAACCTTCGTGCTTATAATCAATGTGAATCATGGCACGACATCACCCTTCGTGCTTTACACTCTTCCTCACTATGCAATGTAATCAAATATCATGGCACGACATCACCCTTCGTGCTTTACACTCTTCCTCACCAAACAATGACAGATATAATGGCAAGGAGTACAACATAGTGGAAATACATTTCAATATCACCCGGCAAGGGGAAAACATCAATCAATATCACAACAATTGCCCGGCAAGGGTCTCAGCTATAACCAATCAATTCAAATATATCCTTAACAGTTGGATTTTCAATCAAACCAATACATCATAGGTTCATCAACCAAGATTTCCAACAATAACGGCTTCCAAGTAGAGACAAGTTCATAATATAACGAACATGGAAGTAATAACAAGATTTTTATCAAAATTAGACTCACGGGCATGCTTGACACACAATGCATAGGTACTCGTCACCTTACCTATGCATTGAACATGATAAACACTTAGCACATAGCATACAATACATATTCCCTCACCAAAGTTAGGCAAGACACTTACCTCGGGTCCAAAATATAGCAATCAACCCTCTAACACCGCCTTTCCTTTTGAATTCAACTCCGGAACAACAATATCTAGACATAATTAACTTAAGTATATCAATAATAACTCAATAACACAATCCCATAGCCTAAATACACAATTCCTATCATTCTTCCAAAAATTCCAAAATTCGACCCCGGGCCTACTTGGTCCAAACACGAGGCTCGGACCAAAACCCGATCACCCATACCCCCACGAGTTAGAATATATAATTTGTTTTGAAATTCGACCCCAAATTGGGGTTGAATTACACAAAATTCCCAAAAACCTAACTCTACCCAAAACCCCTAATTTACTTTGATTTTAGGATTTTAGGCCTAGATTCTAGTGATTAGGGAAGGGAAGTGGAAGAAATTGATGTTAGAAACACTTACCCAAAAGGCTATGGAGGAAGAATTGGCTTGGAGGTTGGAGAAGAAAGAGGAGGCGAAAAATTGTGAAATCCCGTAATAATATTCTGTTTTGGACTTAAAGAATTAACTGGGCAAAAATACACTTTGCGATCGCAGAAGGGGAGTTGCGATCGCAGAAGAGAGCTTGAATGACCCTATGCGATCGCAGGAGGGCTTATGCGATCGCGTAACACTGAGACCTCACCCTATGCGATCGCAGGTCCCTACACGCGACCGCACTGAATCAACTACCCCCAGCCCCCCAGCCTACCTAATGCAGTATGCGATCGCGGAGGCTGCTATGCGATCGCATAGTGTAACAGACTACTCCCCAGGCACGAAGCTATGCGATCGCAGACCAATCAATGTGATCGCACAGAGTAAAGGAACAGACACCAGAAAAATGCAAATACACAAGATTTTTCTTTTTTTCATACCCCGTTAGCTACCCGAAACTCACCCGAGCCCTTGGGTCTCAAAACCAAAAACACACACGCCTCCTAAAACATCCTACGGACTTATTCAAGCATTTAAATCACCAAGATATCATCAAAATCATCGAATTAAACCTCAAAACTCTTAGAATTTTCTTAAAACTTCACAAAACTTAATTATTCTGATTTTGATCTGAATCACGTCATTTCAAGTCCGTTTTACACCAAACTTCATAGGTAAGTCACAAAACATATTAAGCCTATTCCGAGCTCCGGAACCATAATACGGTCCCGGTAACACGATTTTCACATCAAAGTTCATTTTCAAAAACCTTTATTATTTTTAGAAAACAATTTTCTTTAAAAATTCATTTCTCGGGCTTGGGACCTCGGAATTCGATTCCGGGCATACGCCCAAGTCCCATACTTTTCTACGGACCCTCCAGGACCGTCACATCACGGGTCCGGGTCCGTTTACCAAAAATATTGACCAAAGTCAACTTTATACATTTAATTGTTACAAAAATCCATTTTTCATCAAATTTTCACATAGAAGCTTCTCGGCTACACGCCCGGGCTGTGCACACATATCAATGTGAGATTAACGGAGGCTTTCGGAGCCTCGGAACACAGATTTAGCTGAATTTAATTAGGATGACCTTTTGGGTCATCACAATCTCCACCTCTAAAACAAACGTTCATCCCCGAACGGACATAAAAAAGTACCTGAGTCTGAGAAAAGATGGGGATAATGACTCCTCATGTCGGACTCGAACTCCCAAGTAGCTGCCTCGGCAGGCTGACCTCTCCACTGAACACGGACCGAAGGGTAACTCTTCGACCTCAACTGGTGAACCTGTCTATCTAATATAGCTACTGGCTCCTCCTCATAAGTCAAATCCTTGTCCAAATGGACACCGCTGATGTCAAGAACATGAGAAGGATCTGCAATGTACCTCCGGAGCATAGATACGTGAAACACTAATGCACGGCTGATAAATGCGGTGGCAAGGCAAGTCTGTAGGCCACCTCTCCTACCTTGTCCAAAATCTCAAATGGACCAATATACCTAGGGCTCAACTTGTCCTTCTTTCCGAATCTCATCACGCCCTTCATAGGCGACACTCGAAGGAACACCTGGTCTCCCACCATGAAAGCAAAATCTCGAACTCTACGATATGCATAACTCTTTTTCCTGGACTGAGATGTACGAAGCTTATCCTGAATAATCTTTACCTTATCCAAGGCATCCTGGACTAACTCAGAACCCAATAACCTAGCCTCTCCAGGCTCAAACCATCCCACTGGGGACCGGCATCGTCTACCATACAACGCCTCATACGGAGCCATCTGAATGCTCAAGTGATAACTGTTATTGTAGGCAAACTCTGCTAAAGGCAAGAACTGATCCCATGAACCACCAAAATCAATGACACAAGCTCGCAACATATCCTCCAAAATCTGAATCGTACACTCGGACTGTCCGTCCGTCTGAGGATGAAATGTTGTGCTCAACTCGATCTGTGTGCCCAACTCTTGCTGAAATACTCTCCAGAAATGGGAGGTAAACTGAGTACCTCGGTCCGATATAATCGATATGGGCACACCATGCAATCTAACAATCTCTCGCATGTAAATCCTTGCCAACTTCTCTGCTGAATACGACACTGATACTGGAATGAAATGTGCTGACTTGGTCAGCCTATCCACAACAACCCATACTGCATCAACCATCCTCTGAGTCCGTGGAAG